>JAYMTN010001881.1:0-11956 GCA_036897425.1 Erodium trifolium
GCAAAACACACCCACACAGAGCAATTCAAAAATCTCTCTCAGCTCTCTTATTCTCTGTCTACTCCAGCTTAAGTTTTTAGTTCTATTTGCGTATTTCACAACACAGATGACATTGATGTAAAATTTCTCACCCACCAAGGGTCGGACAGGTCCTCGTGTTCTACATGGCTCCTCCAAAGAAATCGAAAAAGATCAAAAGGGATTCGAAGAAATTGAAGAAGCGCAAGGCCATGAACATCAGTCCTGTAGATCCCAATGCCACTGACTCCGATTGGTGGGATTGTTTCTGGGCCAAGAACTCTTCAATCCCAGGTTCCCTCTCTCTTTAATCTCATCCCTTTTTGTGCAACCTGGAATTTTTATCAAGTTTAAGCTTGTGGGTATTTTAGAATTCATGTTTTTTGGATATTTGTGAGACCAGAACCATTACTTTAGATTGTGTTCTGATGAGAATTTGATACCCGTCATGCATTGTGAAAATTTAGGTTGGTGAATATCATGATTTCATACTTTGGTTTCTGAGAACTTACTATTAGGTTAAATTTGGGTTCTGGGTTTAGTGATTGTTTGGCTTAGATTTTTGAAAATGATTCTAAATGCATATGCATATCTTCCTCTCTTTACCTAATCAATTTGTCTGATAGATACTACTGTTAGCTTTAGAGTAGGGGAAGAAAGTAGGATTATGATGGATTCATGGCATTTGTTCTCGGAGTACTGATACTTGAGAGAGAAATGAAAAGTTAAGCTTCTTGTGTGACTTCAAACTGTAGGTTATTCAGTACCCAGTGACGAGGCTGAAGGATTCAGGTACTTCTTCAGAGTTTCAAAGAAGACTTTTGAATACATTTGCTCTCTTGTAAGGCAAGACCTAGTGTCGAGGCCACCATCAGGGCTCATCAATATTGAGGGGAGGCTGCTTAGTGTTGAGAAGCAAGTCGCGATTGCCTTAAGGAGGTTAGCGTCTGGCGAGTCTCAAGTCTCCGTTGGGGCTGCTTTTGGAGTTGGCCAGTCCACAGTTTCTCAGGTGACTTGGAGATTCATTGAAGCGCTGGAAGAACGAGCCAAGCACCATCTCAAGTGGCCCGGTCCAAGTCGAGTTGAGGAAATCAAGAAACATTTCGAATCATCATTTGGGCTTCTTAATTGCTGTGGAGCCATTGATGCAACACACATTGTCATGACCCTTCCGGCTGTTCAAACTTCGGATGATTGGTGTGACCAGGAGAGGAATTACAGCATGTTCTTGCAAGGAATTGTTGACCACCAGATGAGATTTCTTGACATCGTGACAGGGTGGCCCGGGGGGATGACGGTGTCCAGACTACTCAAGTGTTCAGGATTTTTCAGGCTCTGTGAAGCTGGTGAGCGCTTGAATGGAAATGCAAGAACTGTATTTGGAGATGGGGAAATGAGAGAGTATATAGTTGGAGGAGTTGAGTATCCTCTTCTTCCTTGGCTCATAACTCCCTATGACCAGACTACCCCTCCAACTTCAGTGTCTGCTTTCAGCAACAGTCACGAGACTGCAAGGTTGCTTGGTGTGAGGGCATTCTCGCAACTCAAGGGTAATTGGAGGATCCTTAGCAAAGTTATGTGGAGACCCGATAAGCGGAAACTCCCAAGTATTATCTTGGTATGTTGTTTACTTCACAATATCATAGTAGATAATGGAGATGAATTACATCCCGAGATCGCTTTGTCCGGCCATCATGACTCAGGCTACGGACAACAATACTGTAAACAAGTTGATCCCTTGGGGAGAACTGTAAGGGATACCTTAGCTAAACATTTGCAGCATATCAAAGAGAAAGGTCAGTGAGTTCATCGAAAAGCTATTGGATCGATCCTTCTGATTGTACTGGCATTTGCTTCAGGAAACCTTGGGTATCGTAGTCATGGTTGTTGTTTGTTCTTTGAATCTTGAGGAGATTTTAGATTTGGGGGCCTCTTCAATGACACAGCAGGCTTGTGGAACAAAAAAGAAGAAGTGAAAACAATGAAAATGTAAACATGTATGATTTTTTTGGAGCATGTTCAATCAAAAGAACTCATTCTTTGCATTTGAAGCTAATCTTTCCACATTATTTGATGTTTGCATGTAAGAATATCCGATAATTTTGAGAAGGTATTGGCTTCTGTTATTTTGCTATGTTGTCAAGAGATGACATGATTTCTGATAAAATCATAGTTTCATATATTGTTGTGCCATTCAGACCAAATGATTTTTTTTTTGTAGCAGTTTGCTTTCAATTTACTGGACCTGACATGTACACTTGGATCACTAAAATAACAGATACCCTGGAAGAAAAACATAACATACATGTCTAGAACAACTATGAAATGGAATTAACATAAGATGAAACTAGTGTCTCACAAGATTGCTTCAAACTAACTCTACTTTGTGTGTGCCAACAAATTTTAATTGTCTGAATCTCCTCTGGCGGAAGGCCGCACGCAAGCACAGAAATGTGCTTTCTTTTTCTTCTGATTGTTAGTCCTTCCTGTGCCATAGAGATAGTCATGAAGTCGAACCCTTGTTTTCCTCTCAGTGATTCTGGTTCTCTGCTTGTTTTCTTTATCATCAGTAAGCTTGAGCAAGAGAAATTGTATATTTTGTACCTCCAGCTGCAGCCTTCCGATCTTTTCTGATCCTCTCCGCGCCTGCTCCACTATTCTCCTCCTCTTGACACTCCCGCTCTCATCAAGCTCTATTGCTGATTTCCCTTCTGAGGACAAGGAGCCATAATCGGCGTTCTTTGCCAATTTTCCATCTTCAATGTTCTTCATCAATTTGCGGTTGGCATCAAACAACTTTAGGATAGATTCATCAGTTTCTTCCAGCTGCTCCTTGACAGAATCATATTCAATACCTTTTCCTTTTTTGCTCTTTTCAGTGATCTCAACCTTACTCTTCAAATCCAGCACGGTTATTTGAAGGTTTGTTAGCTTCTGTGCATCGGAATTGAGTCTTTCAAGAACTTTCTTCTTGTTCCCTTCCTGACGAGCCTCAGTGAATCTCTTAGAGATCTCCAATTTGTCCACACCTAACTCCTTCTCTGACAGTGATTCTGCAGATGGATAGTCACTCTTGAGTCCTTTGCTTGCTTGCTTCTTATAGTACTGAACTGGAGCAGTGGTCAACTTTCCAGACTTGCCCATCATAAGGTCAATGCTTCCCTCTTGATCAGTGGTTTCCCATAACTCATGCATATGACCATCCCCTCCATTTTCTCTTTTACTAATGCCATAGGATGAGCCATCGGATATCTGATCAAGCACAATGTCTTTTGTTAAGACTTCACTTCTCAGTTCAGATATCTCAGGCACTGGGTTCTGCAAGTGACGATCACTGCCAGGACCATTCCGGATCCCCTCTTCATGTTTTGTAGTACTATTCTTTCTCGTGCGAGTATTTCCTCGTTTTGACAGACTTCCAGATTTGAACTCTTCCAGTTGTCTCATTGCAACCTCTAGTTTTGCATTGGTCTCGATATGTTCCATCATTGCAAGCCTCTCCATTTCCCCTACTGCCTGATCAACAGCCTTGATCCTTGTTTCCAAATCTTGCAAATTTGAAATTCCATCATGTACCGTGGAAATTGGATCTTTACCCTCATGTGGATAGGCTTCAGCATGCGGATGACTGAACAATTTACCATCCTGGAAACATAAGCAATTGCATGAGTTTTGGCTACGGATTTCACACATTTCAACTCCAAAAATGAAAATTACACATTAACAACAGCAGCATGTGCACAGATGAACAATTGCTAACTGCTAAAGTGCTGCAGCACAAGTCACAAGCTGACTGGTCTATGTTTACCCCCAAAGAGATTTTAACAATCAGCCGAAATTTTGCGAACCCGTGTGCTATATACTTAATAATGAGGATTAGATTCAAGTACAAAAATACCAAAATACTATTGAGTAGAGCATCAATATAATTTGTCTTCTATTTTCTTTTCTCACCACCTTTAAAGATTAATAGTAAAGCCAATTCATGAAAAATTAGATGTACATTACCTTTTCCTTCTGAAGTTCGGTGCGCAAAATAGTATGGTTCTCCAGAGATGTTACACAATTCTTCAAAGAAATGATAGATGGGATATACACGGCTAACTGATCATTTAGTCCTTCATTTCTGTCTTCCAAGAAGCAAACTTTTTCTTTCAGCATTTCAATCTGTATATCCTTTGTATTACTTGTGTCCTTGAGTCTCTGGCATGCTTCAGCGAGTTCATGAATTTTATCTTCAAACAACATTTTATGGACTATAGAGGTATGCAATTCAGAAAAGAATGCCGCAGCTTGAGTTTCCCACAGTTCAACCTCGTTTCTTTCCTTCTCCAATTCATCACCCAGACAATTTTCCCTAAATTTAGTTTCTTCATGTTCTAGATCAAGTGCACAAAGTTCAGCTTCCAATCTCTGATTTGCTTCACTTATCAACTCAATCTCCTTTCTCTGATGACCACGGTCTTCAGACAGTTCCATGATTTGCTTCTCTTGATTTTCCTGGATCACCCTAACTTCATCATACTCCCTCTTCAGGTCCTCAATAATTGCAACTAATTCCGTTCTCTCACTCAGTGCAGCATTAAGCTTCTGCTCTACTTCCAAAAGTTCGTTTTCCTTCTTACACAGCAGATCCTTCCCATTCGCAATCTGATTAGCCAACTGATCGCTAACTGATCTTACTAGTCTCAACTCTACCTCTGACTTCTCCAATGATTCAGTGAGATGCAGGTTTTCTGTTTGCACAACTTCAAGTTGCACCTCCCTTTTCTTTACCTTCTCCTCAAGGTCAATGTTGACATCTTTAAGTTCTTCCATATTTTTGCCAAGCTCTTTTAATTCCATTGATTTCTCAGAAATGGTATTCTTCAAAGTCACAGAAAGGACATTCTGAGAAATGTTTTCACCAATTAAAACAAAACTCTCCTCTTCAAGAGCACGTCTACATTCTTTTATAATGGAAAGCTCCTTAATCAGGGATCTTTTCTCCTCACACACCCTGAAATTTTCATTTTGTAAATTCTGGTAAGCCTCCTCTAAGCTGCACTGATTCCCACGTAGAGACTCCAATTCAACTTTTAGTAATCCCTCTTTGAGGTGCCCATCCTTGACTTTCAATCTTAATTCTTCATTCACCTCTGCAAGTTTGTGGGCCTCACCCTGCAACAACAAGAACTGCTCAGACTTGATGCTATATTCCTGACTGAGGACGTTCCTTTCTGACACAAGGTTCACGGCCTCTAGCCTTAGTTGCTCAAGCAGTGTTTGAAGAACCGACTTTTCAAGTATCAACTGCTGGTTTTCATCACATGTTTTAGAGATTGTATCCTGTGTCTCTTCAAGTTTACCAAGTGCATTGTTCAAACATGTTACATCTTTCTCATTCTTATCATCAAACTCATAGCTGATACCAATATTAAGAGTCTTCGACACATGGTACAATCCCCTAAGCAGTAATTGGATTTGGCCAATTAAGGAACTAGCCTCCAGCTGATGTTCTTGGTTTTCAAGCTCCAGTTCTGAAATCAGCTTCTCTGATAACTTGGATGTTTCCAAAAGCTTATTGTACTCATTCAGAAGAGAGAAATTCTTGTCTCCTAGCTCTTTTACATACTCCTGCAAGATAAAGATCTCAATCTGAGCACCGACAGATTTGTCTAGCTGCTCTCCAAATTCGTTCTTCCTGTGCCAACCTTCTTCTTGTAGCAGGCGGATTTGGGATGCCATGCCAGCCAACTGGGTGCCAGTTAATTCTGCAAAACTGGCATGTTCCTGCTTCTCAGCATCTAAAGAAACTTGTAGTTCTTCTAGTCTTGAAAGGATTGTTACTCTCTCATTCTCTAAATCCAAGTATTTCTCATTCAAATCTGCATGGCTTTTCTCCAAGTCTTCCAATATTTGTTGAGTGATGTCCACCTGTGAAACTAATTGCTCTTTCTCAACCATCAGACCAGACTTTTCATCGTTAAGTAACAGGCATGAATCTTCTAAGCTCTTCAATTTCACCCTCAGTCCTTCAAGTTCAGCATTTGCATCAAAAAGGGAATTCTCCAATAAGTTCTTTTTATCTGAAAGTTTCTGCATATTCTTGGTTGAGACCTGCAACAGTGAAATAAGTGCGGCCTTCTCCGCAATAAGACTGGATTTTTCTCTCAGGAGACATTCACAGGATTCTTCCAATGTTGCAACCTTGCCTCTAGCCGCTTCCAATTCAACATTCAGGCTCAAAAGAGAATTCTCCAAAATAGTATTTTTCAGAAGAAGCTTCTCCAAGTGTTCCAGCTTTTCCTGAAGAACTGCTTTATCAGCTTTATCTCTTTCACATATCTCTTTTAGCTCAGAATTTTCTTCCTGCAAATCCTTCACAGAAGACCCGAAGCACTCAGGATCTAGGCCGGCATAGCCTACCTGCTCCAACACTGCCTGGTGTTTCTTGTTCAGGTCATTCAGCTCCTCCTTCAGACAGTAAATTTCTTGCTGAAGAGCATTTCTCTGATCAACTCTTAGTTCAACCTCTGCTTCAAGTTTTTGTATTGTCTCCCTCAAGCTTAAAATTTCAGCCTCCAAGTTACCTATAGAAAAAGCGGAAGATGCATTTATCTTGTTCAGGCCCTTGTTCTCTTCTGTCACCTTCTGGATTTCATCTTGCAGCCCCTGACTATGAGTTTCCATGTCCTTCAAAATTTGAGCTCTATGCTGAAGCTCTGCCAACAGAGCTCCTAATTCTTCCTGAGTTTGGGAGTGCAAATGTTGCAGAGTCTGAAAAGCAGTTTCAGCCTCCATGAACCGAAAACGCTCTTCTTGTATACAAGTCCAGAGTCTCCCCAACTCCTTCTCCTTCTCAGTAAGTTCTTGACTTTGAATTCCCATCCTCTGCACGACAGACTCCAACTTGGAGTGCAGAGTCTGGTTTGATTTCTCTAAAATACAATATTTTTCTTCAGCATCCTTCAGCTTTGCAACCCCATTATCTAACTCACAGTTGAGTCTTTTGCTCTCTTCTTGGGCGCAAGCAATTTTATGCTCCAGACTAGATATTAACTCCAAGCATTGCTGGTACTGGAGGGCAGCAGCTTCTTTCTCCTCAGTCAATTTGGCAATTGCTTGCTTCAGGGTTTCAACTTCACCTTCAGCTTTGTCAGCCCGCTCACTCATCCTTCTGGCATCCTCCTCAGCATGACATAACTTGTCCTCCAGATTCAATGTCATCTCCAAACATTCCTTGTATTGAGCAAGTGCAGCTTCCTTTTCAGCTTCTACCACAGCAAGCTCTTGCTTTAGGGACTCGGCTTCATTTTCAGCCTTACTAGCTCGCTTATTCAGCTCTCCAGCATCTTTTTGGGCATGCGAGATGCTGCTCTCCAGATTAGATATTTTCTCTAAACAATGCTCGTACTGGAGAAGACTAGCTTTACTTTCAGCCTCTAATTTTGCAAGGACTTCCTTCAAAGTCTGCACTTCAGATTCAGCTTTACTGGCTCGTTCATTGAGTCCCCTCGAATCTTCTTGTGCACGAGAGACCTCAGAATCCAGATTTGACAATTTTTCCAGATTTTGTTGGTACAGAAGCAGTCCAGCTTCCTTCTCAGTTTCTAACTTAACAAGAGCATTCTTTAAGGCCATGATTTCTGTCTCAGCTTCATGGCTTCTGTTATTCTGCATACTTGCCTTTTTCTCCTCTGAGTCAAAAAAATTAAGGCCTTTTCTTGCTCTCCCCTCAGCAAATTTTGCATGGTTCAAATCATTGAGTTGTTTGAAGCCCTTTCTGATAGGCACAGTATCGGGTTCCTCTGTGAAAGCTCCATTTCTTTGGGTAGCATGGAACTGAGATGAGGAGATACCTAGCATCTCAGGAGTACGGGGATCAGAGTCAGATGCAGAGCTTGCAGGTGAATCATCACCCAGTACAGGAACTTGGTTAGGAAACGCTTCTGCCATAGTGCGATGAGCCTGGCGGAGCACTCCAGTTGCATGATCATAACGTTCAGCCAATGCACGGTATGCTCGATAAAAATCTTCTACCATTTTCATTAACTCTGGTCTTTTCTTATAATACATCTCTGCCCTCCTTGCAAATGAATCAGCATCTTCTTCGATGAGCTTGATCATCTGTTTGACTTTGGAATCCGTATCTGTTCAGAAGGATTAGAAACTTATGAGTGAATCACACACACACATGAACTGTGATTGATATATAAACAGAGTATTGAACCAATTTTTTGTGATGGTATCATTGGTAAGAGTATTTAGATTTTACAAAGTAGCAACCAGTTATCGACATCACATCATGAGTTCCTTTCTCATAATATATTATTCATCCCGCCCAAATGACTTGGAATTCCACAGAGAAACAAGTATAAGTAGAATATTGTAAGGTCACTAATAAGATACAGCAACCAAAAATTCTAGCAGTTAGCTGATACAAATCAATAGCAAACCAACAAGGATTAGAAAAAGGAACAACTACAAGTTTCAGTTTAAACAAAACCATTATTTTGCCATGAAACAGTGGATATAGTAAGCTTATTACAGGATAAAGCTTATTGTATCCATCCTACACAGTCCATTTAACTTATTTAAAGTGTAAATGGGTATGGCAAACTTCACTAAACACCACTGGTATGGCCAATGCATGATGTGCCTGAGTTTATTAACGACATATGACTGCTCCCTGTGTTTCAAATTACTTCGAAGGCACGCATGAATTTTTCATGTATACAACAATATACGCCATAACCTCATATAAATAGAAAAACAACAAGAAATGAAATTTCATCTCTACGAACTGTGCAAGGCAAAAATCAGACCTGAAGCCAGAAAAAATGATGGTAATACCTGTAAGGTTTTCCTGAAGCCACTTAGAATTCTTTGGACTGATGTGACTGTCCCACCACCATGAATACATGCGCTTAGGATCAGCATTTGCCACCGTTGTCATGGCTTGAGGAAGAAAAGAATACCACTCCCTGCTGTTCAAGTAAGTGCAAATACGAGCAGGAAAGCACTAGCAGTTCAGGAGTGGACCGAGCCAAGAGCCAGTAAGTGAACACTCGTAAAGAGCAAAGGGCCTCCTTCTTTTAGCCCCTGACTCTCACCTAACCACCAAACCCATTAGAACATAAAGCCAAAAGCTTCAGATTATCAAAAGTACTTCTATATATGATATCAAACTTCACAGAAATTAATGGATGGAAATAACCAGATTCAACAGATACCTGATCAATTAAAAAAAAAACAAATGTGTACAAAAATTCATTTCTATCTTCAAAACTTGCCCAAACCTGATCAATCAAAAGACACCATATGATCAAAACAATAGACAAATTATCAGGATTTTACCAAAAACCAACAAAATTCAACTTCACAAAAACTCACACTTGTAGAAGAAAAAAAAACAATCATTATATCCTCTAAACTACCTAATCAACAACCAACCTAGTTCATGATCAATCTCATACAAATTCAAGAACAAAATGTAAAGCAAAACCCTGACAAACCAGGAAAACCTGGTAACATGCAGAAAATTATTCACCGGCAACGAGATCAAAACTAAGAATGGATCACAAAAACATACCCAGAAAATCACTCTCATAGATTCTTCATATAAACCTGCAAAGTTGCCAGAAGAAACCAGAATTCAAAACTCAGAAACTTTGATTTTGGATTGGGCAGCTGCGAACAAAACTTCTTCAGCTGCACAACGTTACAGAATCAGCCCATTTCCACAGATCTCTCGCACTGAGCTCTATTAAGCTTTTGAGAACTCTCAAAGAGCAAGCCGACAGGACAAATTGTGTACAACAAAATAAGTGGGAGCCTGAAAAAGAAAGAAAAAAACATATTATACTCAGTAATGATTTATTTTCGACATAGTTAGCATTTTCTGAATTGAATTGTGTTCCTTTCTCGGTTGTAATTGGGATTTTTAATTTAGGAGTTAATACAGTACTTTTGCTGATGGAAACGGTTGCTAATACGCGAGGATACCGAAACGACGACGTTGTCCTCAATGTTTGTCCTCGGGGTCAGAACTTGGAATCTTATTGGTAGACCGGACCGGACCGTGTTTTGTGGTCGTTTGACACCGCGCATAAAAACTTTTCTACCCTTTTTTTTTTCTTTGAGAATAAATAGATATTATTAAACTACAAAAGAGTAATTACAATGGTTAAAGTCCCCGAAAGGTCTTTGATCGAAAACTACGAGATAAGATTATCGGTCCTGATAACAGCGACGGTGTTGAAAAATAGAAATTAAAATTGGAACTTAAACTAAAAAGTAGTAACTGTCAATGACCGCTCAAAGTAGTGCATATACGCTGGTTGATTCTTACTTTTCAAGTACTCTTTTCGTCGTGAGGTGGGCGACCAAACTTGAACTCGACAGTTTGGATGGGAGGAGAGGTATAATTCAGGGATCCCTCCCTGTAAAAATCTCTGAATCTCTGCTTACTCATGGGGCTTGGCGAGGCTGCATAGCAGTCCTCGCTTAATTCGTTTGATTTTGCCTGATTATGGCGCCGGCCGTGTCCCCGCTCGAGACGTGAGAGGCTAACACGGAGAATGAGAGCATCACCGCAACAGGGAGTCGCGGATCGTCGCCTATGCACCATCCTTCTAATAGAGCAACACTGGATTGTGGAAGCGCATAGGAGAACACCATTGCAACAAAGAGTCACGGTCCATCGCCGATACGCCATCCTTCCGGTACAACAATGCTAGATTGTGGATGCATAGAGAAGAACACTACTGAGAGTATAGAGAAGAGGAGACACTCGATCGATCTCATGGTGGTTGAAGGCGTGCACGATGGTGGTTCCATGGAAACTAGTACGGTGGCTAGGGTTGAGAGCTCTCAGCCATAGCAAAGCTTCGTACGAGAACTCTTACGTGACAAGTGTTTTCCACCCTTTGTAATTGTTTACTTGATTCATAATTATTATAATTAATACATAAAAAAGAGTTATACTAAGGACCTCGTAAGGGTATCCATAAGGTCATTTCCCCCGTCAATTATGTCAGAATGGTAAAAAAGAAGGGTCGAATCCCCAAATCTAGTCGAAGGCGTTGTCGAATCTGAGACGCTAGGGTTTGTTTTAGGGAGAGATTGAAATTCGTGGCTCAGCCTTTGTTCCGGTAAGCCTAGATTTGTGTTATAGTCGAAGGTTTTGGTTTCGATCTGGTGAGCCTTTGTTCGACGAGGGTGAGGGGAAATGAAGAAGGAGGGAAGTAGAGATTAAGAAGAGGAGGAACAACTAACAAGCATCAACAATTAGGCGAGGGGGTTGGACATTTCGTTGCTAGATAATTAAGTCGTCAGAAAATGTGCAGGGTAAGTGAGTGAGAAAGAACAGAAGAAATTGGAGAAATGCGAGTTGTCGAAGAGAAATATAGAGAGGCGGTGAAAGTGTCTAGAACATATGACAAAACATGACCGTGTAGATATCAAGTGAATTAATGGTTCACATTAAAACCCTACCATTAATGGTTACGAATAAATGGAAAGGTTATTGGACTTAGACTAGAGAACACGAGCTTCAAGCTTGGACATGCACAAACGCATAAGGCCTTAAGGAGCACAATATCCCAGCTGCTTTTTTAAACCACTAGTTCCGAACTTCGTGAACTTAGGCCTGGCCTCGATTCTGGTATTTTTCTCTGGAGCTACGCCGGAAACCTTTGGTTCCGTTTTCTTTGGTGCCGACTGTGGTTGGTGTCCGACAATTCAATTACTTTTTCCCACCCCTAATTGCAGATACAATTGTTTTTAATCGTAGGGGACGCCACATATTAAGCAAAGATTGGTTGGAGTTCGAGTGTGTTGGATGTTTTCCACAAGTGCCGACGTCCGTCTCCTACTCCTACAAATTCAAATTCCATTCTCTCAAGCACATGCAACATTAGACACGTTGTACTGTTCTAGAAGTGCACTATTTTTT
>JAYMTN010001882.1:0-11956 GCA_036897425.1 Erodium trifolium
AGGGATAATTGCAAAAAATTACGGTGAACTATGCGTATTTTACAAAAACTTATGATGAACTATTTTTTGTTGCTAAAACTTGTGGTGAATTATTTTCCGCAAGTATATTCGTTTTCTTTAACGGAATTTAGTCTTGTGACACTCACATGTCATCAACTTTTTTTAAATAACTGTGTCACCACTTGTGTTATATGTGTTTTGCTATTTGTAACTCCCGTTTCGCAATTAACTCTAATCATCGTATTTGGATTTGCATTGAAGAGGTCTAGTCCTCCCTCCAAGTGGTTCGTGATGCGCACGTGGCGGGTTGACCATGCGCTAGAGGTTACCGAACCAAGCAATAATGCGATGTTGGAACCCAATTGTCAGGCCCTATAAACACGATCGATCTAATTAAAATCGATAATCGACCGGGGCAATTTGAGTTAAAACCCGTCAAAAAAAAAACTTGTCCGGTGCCGTTACCGATGAAAACATTTCCACAACCGGTAGTGTCCTGTCCGGTTACTTTTCCACGACATCGGTACCAATTATTTAGATGTACTAGAGTCGAGAATACGGCGCCGTTTAGTTTCTCCACTTCGCTACTCAATACGACGCCGTCTTTGAACACGCAACGATATGTGGAAGCGAGACTCGAGTCTCTGCGAGTCACAATCGTCTTCGTCGAATTGGAAAGCTGAGGAGATGGAGAGCAGCGGCAGCGAGCTAGAAGGCGAAGCCGAAGCTCCGGCAGCTATCAGAGCTCTTGGATCTCTCTTCAAGCTCACCGAAGTCTCTCTCTGGTTCGTCTCCTTACTGTTCATTCTGTTGTAAGTTTATTTTATCCAATTATCGAAGAGATTACTGTGATTTTGATGGAGATTTGGCTATGGGTTTCAGGGACGATGGCCCAAACTGGACGAGGCACAAACCAAATGTAAACCTAATTTGCTTTAGCTGCTTGAAATTATATGTTTTTGCTCTTGTGTGGTTTGATTGATAACGGTCTTTCTCTATTCCTATCTGAACCCAGAAATCGGCTGTGGACGGCGAGGATTTGAGCTGGAACCTGATTTCTACAACCAGCGGCAAGTTCCTGAATTTTTTTTTGTTTGTTTGTTTGGTTTAGCTGATGAACAATCTGAAATGGGTTTTGTTTGCTGTGATATTAATTTTTAAATGTGATTAATTATATTTCCTTGTTATGTTATCAGAGGATGTGGAATTGGCCAAACAGATGGATGCATTGGGTCTTCCTCTAGCTTTCAACACCAGTAGGATGGTAAGTTCACATTGTTTGGAGTGCATTTTTGAATTTCATCACTGGTTTCGTTTGGAGTGTTGTTTTAGCTTTGTAGATTAGTTAAAACTCAATGTTTTCGTGATGGTGGATACGAAGACGTGTGGACTTGGAACCATCTAGTGTACGGGCTTGTGCTCTTTGACATAGTGGAGTTTGTCTTTTTTTGGTTGAAGCGTGCTAATTGTTTTGTGGAAATATACCTCGTAGGTAAATCATATGCTCAATGGCGGTGATATCCCAGGCAATGGTATATGCAAGCATGAGTTCATATTTTGGTTCTTCGTGTTGTAAAAAGTGAAGTAGTAATAAGGCTACAAAAGTTAGTTTTGGCCAGAGGTGTAAATTGTTAAAGCATGCCATGAGATCAAACCTTGAAATGTGTTTTGATCAATATTTAATTATTGCATTGTAGTATATTGGTAGTAGTTCTTGAATTGATTTTTCTTATGTGTCAAACTATAATTTATGTAATGGATGTGTTAGAAAAGTATTGATAGTTGGTTGCATAAGTAGATACAAGCAAAAAGAACTTAATGAGAAATCCTTCATGAGCCTCTTAGGGTTGGGTAGGTTTTATTGGCTTGACATTATCGCTATGCTCATTTAAGGCTTTATATATAAAACTGTTAGTCTTGTAAAATTCTCAATCATTTTTAAACAACTAAAATAATAATTTTCAAAGTCATATATTAATTTTCTCTATCAGTGTACTCTCTTGCATGCTTTGATGAAGTTGACATTCTATTACAGAACAAGAAAGGAGCATCTAAAAGCAAAAGAAAGGGCACCCGTTTAAAGAACCCTGACAGTCAGAAAGAAATTAAGGATGAAATGCCAGAGGTTCCCAAAGTGAGTGAAAGGGATATTGTATCTCCTACTGTTTTTCATGATAATACAAGCAGTTTATGTTGCATGCAAATGCTGGGCCAAAGTGAATTCTCTTGCTATGATGTTGCAGTTGATTCCAGCAAACCACAGTGCTTGTCTGGCGAAGAACTTACATGTAGTGGTGTGAAGGAAGAAATATATGATAAGACATCTGAAATTTTGGGCAAGGATTGCTGGCCTAGGGATTCTGTGTCCAAGAATGACTTAATTATAGCAGTGAACTCACAAGATATAGATGTTGATCTTCTTCCAGAAAGCAACTTGAAAGACTCTAGCATTGAGTTGGATAAGATAGAATTTGTGGAAATGTTAGTGGAGAATCATTCTTTTGAAGATTCCTCACAAATACCCCATGATGCAGCAGGTGAAAACTTCAGCAATGACAAGAGCACTAAACTACAATTAGTTCCTGAGCTTACTTTACATTCTGAGTGTTTAAAACCGCCTGACGATAATGGAAATGATGCTGATAGTGTCAACCAGAATTTCGGGGAATGGGAAGTGTATTGGGACTCTTTTTACATGAGAAATTTCTTCTATAATTGCAAAACACATGCTTCTACATGGGACCCTCCCCCAGGCATGGAGCATCTGGCATTCAGTGGCGTTACTAATGACTCAAATGAAATGGTTATGACAGAGGTGGATGTTAGCCTTGTTGATTCTGCTGTTAACACAGAATCAGCTGCCTTTTGTGAATTGCAAAACAATACTTGCTCGTTTGAGGAATGCACAAATGACATCAATTTTTTGGATCTTCCCGTGGTTGATCTATCAGCTGGAAGTGTACTTGCTTCTGAAAACTCTGTGCCTGGTATGACATTGCCTACAATTAGTGGCTATTCTGAGCCTCCAGATGACATTGATGAATATGCTTTCACAAAGAGTGAGGCTTATGCCAACGGGTGAGTTATGTTAGTAAACATTCTTTGAAAGGTGTGTGCATGTGCAGGGATGTACATGTGAATTAGATAAACCCACTTTCAGTACTAGTTTAGTTGTCTTTATTTTAGTTCTGAAGGTTATCTGAGGACAGTTTTTTTAGTTTACTATACAGTAGGGTCTTGAAACTATGAACTGCAAAGATGTTAGAACCTGCATAAAGACAGGATACCAATTAGAACCTGCTGCATGGCCTAAGTCTTCTCATTTGTAGCTTATCATTTTTGTTCATAGGAACAACAGACAGTCTAGTTTAACGCTCTAATATCAGGTTTTGCTTACAGCTTGACGAATACACATGAAGGAACTCTTGCTGAGGGTAATAGTGATAAACATTTAAGAAGTGAGGATTCTGGAACAGATAAATATGATTCGCCGCAGGATATCACCAAGACTAAACACAAAAAGAAATCAAGAAGAAATCGGGCACGCAAGAAATTTTCAAATGACAATGAAGGTTACTATCTTGATTTATGCCAATCTTTGTTGTCAGTTCTATTTCCTTCATGGCTTCACAAAGTATTTCATGACATTTTTTTTTGTGCTGTGAACTTACCAATGTGGTGCTTTCTTACACTGACCCTAGTGAGCTTATGGATGAGAAAATTGAAATTTGTGGTATTATTCAATCAAATCATTCTAGGTTGTAGATGAAAGTATATATATATATTTTTACAGATCTTGTCCTTAAGCGAAAGCCTCGTGTATTTGGATAGAAAGGAGAAGATTCTTAAAAAAATGTACACATGTTCGAGGTTAACTTTTTCAATACCTCATCAGACAGTAGCCTGTTCTGTTCCTCATGTAGATAATTCATCTCCAATGCACTGCTTATGTCTTCGTGTCCTCTTTATTTTTATTGAGCTTTCTATTGATGACTCATTTTCACAGAGCTTCAATTTCAAGTTGTTCTTGAAGAGTGCTCAGCTAGTATTTGCAAATATTGGGGGCAAAGATACTCTTTGTTCTCCCGATACGACGATGGTATAAAAATGGACGAGGAAGGATGGTTTTCTGTCACCCCAGAGACTCTAGCGAGGCACCATGCATTTCGTTGTCAGAGTGGTGTTGTAATTGATTGTTTTACAGGAGTTGGAGGCAATGCCATCCAATTTGCTTTGAGGTGAGTTCTCTGTGATTCTATTTCACGACTTAATTTTCTTAAGATCCTAACCTTTGCTATTTAATCTTGGATGATTGTATCTTGCTTAGTCTGGATCAAAATCTAACTTTATCATAGTTTTTACATGAACTTCTATTATCATTTACATGAGAATTTATATTATGTTAAGTAGTTCTGTTCTATTAGTCATGCAGTTGTGTTCAATTACTGTGGTATGACATATTTCAGGAACAGTCACGTTATTGCAATTGATATTGATCCTACGAGGATTGGTTATGCTCATCATAATGCCGCTATCTATGGTGTCGCTGACCGGATAGATTTTGTTGTAGGAGACTCTTTTCTATTGGCATCAAAATTGAAGGTACTCCTAATTCCTTGATTTATCATGAAAGTTAACACATCCCTACAGTTGCTTATAACAACCTAAGTAGTGGGACACGGATGCTAGAGATGGAAAATCAAACACTAGAAATAGAATCATTAATATTTTCAAATAGTCAATTGAGATACTTATTTGGACGGATGGAGAATTAATTTATTGTTATTATTGCCATCATTTTTTAGCATACAAATGCTTAGTTTTTAAATACGTTTAGCATATTTTCCCAACCTAAATTGCCTTTGAAAAAAGGAATGTCTCCTAATTAACTGTTAATCATATATCTCACCACTATTAATAGCTTCATAACCTGCTGGATCAAACTTCGGCAGTAGGCTGTACAGATTAATGTCAAGTACTAATGTTAGTTACTTATTTTCATGGTCATCATTTAATTCTTTTCATGGTTGTGTTATATTTGCAACTTCTTTAAAGTAGGGGTAATTGCTTAAACTACCCTTTTGAATTGTCCACTTACAGAAAACTACCTTTTGACAAAGTGTGAACTTTAAACTACCCTTTTGTTTGAAAGCGATTCTTACCCGAACTTCACAATTCATTTGAGTCAAGAAACACACTCTACGGTCTCTGCCATAGTCATTTTACCTCCAGTAATTGGGCGATCCAAAATGCTAGTTTCAAGTTCCCGTTTTGTCAAAAGGTAGTTTTTCATAAGTGGGCGATACAAGAGGGTAGTTTAAAGCAATTCCCCCAATAACATAAATCCCCAAATACTGAGAAGAGGTGCATGAACCTCCTAAAGAGGGACAGTGAAAACCAGATATCTGAGGAACAAGTGTTAGAAATAACGATAGTAACTGAAGGAGTTTATATGGAAATTACGAAGCACAAACTTCACAGATTGATGTAGGAACAAATGTTTTTTTCTCATCACTAACCCGTTTTTAGAAGTTTAAGTTGAATAACTAATTTAGCCATAAAATTAAAATTATGATGTTTAATTTTTTCAGACTTGTCTAGCAGATTGTTCAGTTTTAATTTGCGTGAGTATATTATGTGTTGTCCTCTCATCCTATTTCACCTTCTTTGGAATTGGAGCTGCAGGCTGACACAGTGTTTCTGTCACCCCCTTGGGGAGGACCTGAGTATGTTAAACAGGACACATATGACATCATGACAATGCTTCAACCCCATGATGGGTTTGTTCTCTTACATTTGATGATAAACTCATAGCTAAAGATAACTTTTATTTTCTTCCGTACTCGCTTGTATTCATGTTCTCAAGTGTATGCTTCACTTCTGCAGGTCCTTTCTATTCAACACTGCGAAGAAAATGGCCTCCAAAATTGTCATGTTCCTCCCAAGAAATGTTGATGTCAACCAATTGGCAGAGTTGGCCCTTTCTTCGCGCCCTCCCTGGTCATTAGAGGTATCCTTTCGAATATCATTCATACTGACTGCTCGATATCTGGTAAATATTGTTAAAAAATAATGTAGCATGGCCATGCGTAAAATAATGGGTAGTTTTTGGATATTATAAAAATTTAAACTCGTGTGACGAAAAAAAATCAAAAAATTTGATGGGTTTTCAGTCTATTTTTTACAATGGTGGAATATCATAAGGGTAGTTATGTGTATGTAAAAACTTTACTACAGGTTCTTGTGTTTGTGCTCAATTCATAAAGGTATTTATGTGCGGTTTACCCTCTTTATAATTATGTCTCTCTTTTAGGAGTTCTAATTTATCTGAAAAATGTCATCTTATTTGTTACCTTCTCAATCCATCTGACTTGTCGTCTTTATAGCATGGCCCAGCTTAGGTGTGTTAAAAAAATCCACTACACTCAATCCACCCGCTAATTCACCCAATCCGATATCTGTTCAACATCCATCCGCATTAAAATCGGGTGAATTGTGGAGCGATTTTTATGAACTCGCCTCATTGTGGGCGGATTCCAGGAACGAGATCCACGGATCACCCGCCCGTTTCTCCTAATAAGTCCCCCTATTTTGAAATATGGTGAAGCCCAATCATGAACCTTACACAACAAGCCACTATGAAGTATGACCTTTAGTCTCACAACAAGCCCACAACCTCCTCTCTTGGAAAATCCTCCACAAACCTTAGCCCCCTTCTCGACATTTTCGTTCCCATGACATTGTAATCGTACATGAAACGGACATGGACGCGATTCACCCTCAAATCTGTCAATTTTTTTTTTCATGGATGGTTCGTGTATCCGAGTAATACCAAGCCGCAGTTGTGCCGACGGGTGAAAATCAATCCTTGTAGACGGGTCACCCTCCCATGAATACGCCTAGCTCCGCCACCCTCATCGATTGCTTCCCAAATTATTCATTAAAGACCTGCATTGTAATTTACAGTTTCTTATTATCTTTATTGTTGAAGCTTGTGGTTGATTTCACTGTACAATCTGCATTTCTGTGTCAGGTTGAGAAGAACTTTTTGAATGGCAAGCTTAAGGCGATAACTGCTTACTTTAGCAACACTGAAGACCGACCAATCGACCATGGTGAATCAGCTTAGCTCATATTTGGTGTTCCTAGAAAGGGCTCCAAGTGATATTTGAGGAGGGTTTAGGGTGTGTCAGATACATACCCTTTGTTTGTCTTGAATGATTTTGCATGTACATTTCAGAATGGGAGTTTATACATGTTATGGAATCCAAATGACTCCTTATAGCATCCACAGTGGGAGATTGTTCCAGCAAAGTGAAAAATAATAATAGAATCTCAATATAATTGATAGTTATGATAAATAAGGAAAAAAATATTGATAGTTGGTTGCATAGGCTATCCACAATGGTGTCGACCCGATTAGGTCGAATGGGTGGGAAAAAAAATGTGGGCCCGATTCGTGGGAAAAATTAGGCCGAAATTATTTTTTAATTAGTTGGGCTACGTGGCGATTCTCCATTGGAGAATCGGGCTTCGACTCTTTTCGATGGTCTACTAGTCAATTGATTTTCATAGGGTCGAATCGACGGAATCATGGATTTTGGGCTTTTTTCTTCAAGAAAGTGCTGAATCGACTCCTCTATTCGATGCACAGCTGACCCATTTGGATAGTCTAAGAGCACCCTTTATAGGGTCTATTATTAGGTGCTACACTTCCGGGACGATTTCGGAAAAGCACATAATTGCCCGATAGATCTGGGTTTGTTGTTTCTCCTTGTTGTGAAGGTTTAATTGTTATCTCCCCTTGTTGGGAAGGTTTGTAAGTTATTTCCCCTTGTTGGGAAGGTTCAGAGACTGCGTTCTCTTGGTTTTGTTGCTTACTCGGTTTGTACTAGGGACCTCCACGAGGTTGCCTTTGTTTGTAACTGACTGTTGTTGAGGGATCTTCCCTTGGCCTGATTTCCATTCTGGAAGCTAGGTCTATAAAACAAAAACTGTTGATCAAAAAAGGCAAAGAAGGGTCAAACAGACACTACCACGCTTGAATATGGTCCAAAATTTAATTGTGCAATTACACATGTAGTTGTAACATATTAAATTAGAGAAACCCATATTCCATTCAAAAGAGATATGTAACAACAACAACAACAACAACTCGCCGTAGGTGGTAAGGGGGCTCGTCGATGTATGGGTGCTGGCCCCTAGCGAGGCTTTGCTCCCCTGTCGTTTTTCTTTGTTAGGTTTGTGTGGCCTCGAGGTTGGGTTACTCTAGTCTTTTGGATAACGCTAACTATTTCTGTTACTTTATCTTTTTTCTTACATGTTCTTAACTATACAATAGTATTTTTGTTGTAGTATATGGGCCCTATAGTCATATATGATAACTGGTCATTGGTTTCAATGTTTGATAATTAGTATTCTCACAAAGTAATCATATTTGCAAATTTAGTTTGATTGTTTAAAATAAATGATAAAGGAGTAGAATACTCTTTAAATATATAAAAGAAAGTTATGGCTTTGTTGATTGAGCACTCTAATAGAAAAGAGTCAATATCTCAAAAGTTATCTAGGCCCAAATACATTACCAGAGATAAATACTAGAACACTAATTTGACATTGGCATTAATAAGTTTGAGTGTATATAAATACTATATATACAAGAAAAGCTCTTACACCCTATAAGCTTGAAAGGACTCATTTCCATATCTCCAAATTTCATGGAACATTGTTCAGTTTCTTTTTTTTTTTTTGATCAGCTAACATTGTTAAGTTTCTGATTTGATAACAAAAACACATTGCAACAAATTAAGAACAAATAACAAATGCGAGATGGGGCAAGCAAGCAAATTTCTCAAACTCAATATGTGATAAAGAATCAATATCTATAAGAGTGTCTATTTCTATTTGTTTACTAAGTAACACAGAAAAAAATCAATAGCACAAAAATACAACTGAATGGTAAAATACCTAGTATGCGGCACAAGGGCGAATGCAAGAATATAATTTAGGGTATGTCATTACTCATTGCTAAATGTGGTACCAAAATAAATTAGCCCTACACTTACATGAAAATTAGGTGCAAATCACGTGCAAGGCAAATCTTAAAATGATTATAACTTTTTCATACGAACTTCGATTTAGGCCCGTAAAATATCAAATCGAAGGTAATTGAAAAATCTACGACTTTGGTTAACTTTTTTTGATGAGGGTATGCCACGGTATACCCTATACCCCTCTAAATCCGCCCCTGATGCGGCATGAGACCACTGAATATCACGATCATTCTGAATATCACGCTCATTCTAAATATCGCGATCATTTAGACAGAAAAGTGTATGGATTCCGTTGATGTTGAGATACCATTGTATCACATGACACATATGCGGGAAAACACCCGTCAATATCTCGTCCACCTTCTGGAAATGCGTTTGATCCAGTGCCTACATATATAAGAAATACAGACAAAGTAAGCATGCAGAAATTTCAAAAAAACACACCGAAAGCAGTCGAGTCTACTTTTCCTTACCATGTAGTAAGCAGCATCGCAGGCGAACTGAACACTGAATCTAAGATCCGCAGTGGCGTTTGGTGAAACATGAACGATGCTCATCCCCGATACACGTCCAACCATGGCTCTCCGGTCCCCTGGGTGGTAGTTTTGTGTCATATATGTTGCATGTATACCAATTGACTCATCCAAATGGAGTCCATCCAGAGGCGGAAGGAATCTCCTATGATCCGTAAAAGCTTCTAGAAAACGAACCCGGATATTCTAGAAAACGAACTAGGATATTCTAGAAAACGAATCTCCTATGTCGTACGATAAAGAGTCAAGCAATGGAGGACTAGGATCATATGGGTACAAACATATTATACCGATTAGTTTCTTCAAAGCCAGATAATCCATCGTAACCCATAAGGGCGACGATAGATACCCGGATGGAGATATGTAAGTGACACCATTGTGAAAGTAGACATTGCTTACATCAAAATCACATAGGCAAAACCGACGCTCATGGTAGGAGAGAACAGAATTCAGCATGTCTTTGCACAACATTACACAAATCCATGAATAAAGTTACAATCCACATATTATTTACACGATAAGTAACCCGAGCGATCCATAATTAGATAAATAAAAGGGAAAACGTCGTTTCCCAATTTTCTTCAACCTTCAATTATCACTTCCTAACTGAGGTTGGCATTTCATAACAATTCCTAGCTCAAAAGTTTGGGTTTTTACAATTCCTAACTCAAAGGAGATACGTTTTTTTATATACAAAAAATAGGTGTTTTTCTTCAGTTAGGAATAGTAAAAACATACACGTTTGGGTTAGGAATTGTAAAAATCCAAACCTTTGAGCTATGAATTGTAGGAAGTTATAATTAAAGGTTAGAAATGGACGTTATCCTAAATAAAAATTTGGACTCGAGAAATTACCTAAACATTACGCGATAAGCCTCTCGAAGATACGATATATGAGGGTCTGATTCATACGAATCGATCAACATCAACGTGAGAGCACTGTACCCCAGTACATTGATGTACTCCTTAAAAGATCCATTAAACGAGTCGGTGTTCATAATCCTGTATCAAACACACACATGCAACCAAATTCAACAACTAAATTATTATATATACATGCTTAAATGAAATTCTCCCTATATATAAAACAAGTAATATGCAACTAAATTCAACAACTTAATTACATATAGAAAATAAGTAAGAAATTGAATGAGAAGGAAGTAGGGAACAAGAGAACATTACATGACGAAACGGAGGTTGAAAAAAGGGGTAACCATGAGTCCTAACTACGCTTGAGGTTTGTTTTGGCGATTCTAACTACGCTTGACCTATTTTTGCACTTCCTAATCGTGACATTTCCAGTTTTTGCGAAAACTAACAATTTCCGTCTATTTTAACGGATTCCGTTAGTTTTTGGACACGTGTTGGTCACGTGCACTGAAGCATTTTTTAACGGAATCGTCAAGATAGACGAAAATTGTTAGTTTTCGCAAAAAATGGAAAAGTCATTGTTGGGAAGTGCAAAAAAAAGTCAAGCGTAGTTAGGAACGCCAAAACAAACCTCAAACAGGATTAGAACCCATGGTTTCCCCTTAAAAAAATGTTCGCTAGGGTTTTACTATTAACATAAAACGAAAGACTACGGACAGGGAGAAAATATATACAGGACGCTCACTTTTAGGGTTTATGTTATTATATTTTTAGGATTTTTGTTAGTTTATTAATGATGGGTTAGGTGAGTTAGTTAGGAATAGGTTAACTGGGTTTGGATAATGGTTGAGATTTGGGTAGTAATAATTAGGGATAACTACCAAAACTGGTCCATTAATAGTTCTTCTCGTTAAATTGATGGTTATCTCAGATACATGCTCGTTTTTGCTATAGTTCTACTTTGTATTAAATAAATGAAACGAATAAATACATGTAATTTGACTTGTTATTGATCTTTTGTCAGCATAGCTTCTTGTTTAGCGAAGAAGCAAATTTTGTTACTGTAAGGAAAAAAAAAAGAATAACGGGTAGTAGTTCATCCTCAGACATACTACAACTAATCCTCTAAAAGAACCCGAGGCAAAGACAGGTTTTTGAATCTCCAACAGACTGGACCAAACGACCAGAGTAGATAAAATTAAACTTGACTAAACAACTAGTAAGAACATAAAAGTAAAACACGTGCAACTGAAAAAAATAATTAAGGCGGAAATTAAAACCAATCCGCCTCGACCTGAGGCCAACCATAAAAGCTTGCCTTATAGATATTTTAGGAAAGACCTCTGACATATTGGGTGACACCTTGATTCGGGTAGGAAGCACATAACATGTTGGAGAAGGCCCATAATAAGACGGGCTCCCAATCCTACAAGACACCCTAATAACTAATAGGTTTTAAAATTATATTTTATTTCAACATTTTTAATATTATATAATTTT
>JAYMTN010001883.1:0-11954 GCA_036897425.1 Erodium trifolium
CGGCCCGGATGGTGACGTTGCGGGACGCGGCAACAACCGACCGAGTGTACATGCTCTAAGAGAGGCCCCTCCGTTACATTTTTTTCCTCTTGATAAGAGAGACCCCCTTTTTTTTAGTGTATTCCATTGGAGATCTTATAAGAAAGGGACTACTCCCATCCACTGCATTTTTCGTACGATGTTATTACCATTTAAAATGTCCCTCAATAACTACCTGTATCAATTACGCCAATCTTGTTGAAATCTTAGGTTATTAAGTGCGGAACTAACCGATAACCATTAAGGTCTAGATTGACTATCAAGCCATCAAACTTGGCTTACCCTTGCATTTTTGCATGTTCGAAACCTACCCTGTCACTTGAAAATCCCTCCAAAACAGTTTCACCTTCTACATTATTGATATTCCTTATCATATTCTTCCAACCAAAGAGCAAAAATGAAGTCTAACCCAGCATTTACACTCCAGGCATTGGGAACTGGGTAGTCAGAGATTCAACTTTTCTGCGCAAATTTGACACCTTATCCGTCAAAGCAAACTCAGACGATGCCACAGACTTCAAGAACTCTTGGAGTTTTGATCCTGAAACCGACTTCTTAGCCTCAAGAGTTATCTGTACACCCTCATGAATGAAGTCAGCAGTCGCTAGGAACTCTCTCTCTGTAAATCCCCTCGTTGTCATGGCTGGTGATCCAATGCGGATGCCACCGGGCACAAGAGCACTTTTGTCGCCTTTGCAATACAAACATTTGAAGCCATAAGCAACTCATACAACAGATTGAAAAAATCATTGAATTGAAGTAATCAACAACACTAACCAGGAACTGAATTCTTATTAAGGGTGATAGATGCCATATCAAGAATTTTCTCAACCCGAGCTCCATCAATACCCTGTAGACAATGGAAGTACCTATTAGTACTGACATGAAGTTGGCATACACCCCAAAACATACTACTTATTATGTTTTTGGCAAGGGTAGAGAGGTTATTATACATTTCATACTACTTATTATGTTTTTGGCAAGGGTAGAGAGGTTATTATACATTTCCTTAAGTTACTCAGAATGTAAATTTGCTATCAGAACAGGAGGAAGGCTGCATACATAGATATCCCTCCCTTAGACCATGTTAGGACAAAACTTCACCAGCAACATTACATACACCCAACAAATCTGTATCATGTAGAAGGTAAATGTTACAGGTCAATACTTACCAATGGCCTCAAGTCAACAAGAACCAAGTGATTGTCACTCCCTCCAGAAACCAGTTTATATCCTAATTCAACCAATCTGCTAGCAAGAGCTCTGCAATTGGATACCACCTACAAGACATAATGTGAAGCAATATTAGGAAGACATATATAAGATGGGCCAGCTGCAAATATTAGAAAGTAAGTGCTTCACCTGCTTCTGGTAGGCCTTAAACTCTGGGGACTGTGCGTGTTTTAAGCATACAGCAAGTCCCCCAATTGTGTGATTATGAGGACCACCCTGCACCGATAATAGTGTGCAAATTAATACAGGAATAAATTTCAGAACCAAAGAAGCTAACAATGCACTACGGAAGGGGAACTCAGAAGACAACATATATCTAGTTCATGAGTACGATGACAGTGCAAGGAAGACAATCTAACCAACCTGTAGACCTGGAAATACAGCATTATTAATGGCAGATTCTAGATCAACTCCGAGAACGGGAGCCTTCTTGAAGAAAATCATGCCACCTCTTGGACCTCTCAAGGACTGGAAGAAAATATCTGAAGTATAAGCTTCTGCTCTTGCAGATTAGAGGATGAATCTTCAAGAGTTACACTCAAAAGAATAGGACCATCTCACAACATTGGAAGACATCGTGTGATGTCTAGTACCAAGTAATAGTTGAGTTTCAATCCATACCTTGTGTGTTGTTGTTGTCACAATATCACAGAACTCAAAAGGATCAGCGACTACAGACGCAGCAACAAGCCCGCTTATATGAGCCATATCCATCATTAGAAAAGCACCAACAGAATCTGCAATCTAATATTGTGCATCAAGTGCAATCAGATACCGAACCCAGAAAAAGCAAATATTGCCAAGACACAAGAATCATGGTTAACCCTTACCTTCCTCATACGGGGGTAGTCAAAATCTCTAGGATAGGCGCTAGCACCAGCAATAATGAGTTTTGGTCGAAAGAGAGTAGCTGTCTTCTCAAGCATGTCATAATCAACAATTCCTGTTTCAAATATCAACAAATGAATAAACTATCTACTACCAACAAATCACTCATTTTTCCGTCAGAAAAATGTAAAATGATGCAGCACCAGTAGATTCATCGAGTCTGTAGGGCATAGACTCAAAATAAATTGAGGTCCCTGAAACCCGCCTTTTAGGTGTCATAAAACCGTGAGACAGATGCCCTCCATGGGGTAAGTCCAAACCCTAAGTAATGACATGTAAAACAAATGAACGTAGTCATTATAAAACCATTTTAAAAGAAAACACTTACGATACGGCAGAAATAAAAACTCAGTACTCACCATTATTCTGTCATGTGGATTCAGAATTGCAGTGTAAACCTCAAAATTTGCTGGAGAACCAGACAATGGCTGGACGTTAACACCCCACGTCTTGCTATCTAAGTGAAATGCTGCCAAGGCCCTTGCCTGACAAAGTGTTTCAAGCTCGTCAATGTGCTCATTTCCACCGTAGTACCTGAAATATAAGATAATATCCGGTACTGAAAAAATTTAGAAGCAGAATTTACTTTTCTTAAATGAATGTAGCAGACCTCTTGCCAGGTAGTCCTTCAGAATACTTGTTTGTGAGGCATGATCCAACAGCCTCCATAACTGCTCGAGATGTAAAATTTTCGGAGGCAATAAGTTCAAGGCTTTTAAACTGCCTATCCTTCTCAGAGCCAATGATTGCATGCACTTCAGGATCAGCTTCACTCAAGCCATAGTCTACAAAGCTACTTCCATTCCCTGTCAATGATAGGATGGAATTCAACTAAACTGTATGTGGGGATACCAAATAGAAAATAAAATAAAATGTGGAGTACAAGTATGAAATGCTTTTATAGCCTGATTGAATCCTTTGGAAACGTAACAGAATGCAAGAGTACGGTATATGGCCTGAAGTCTGTCCATTCTTGTGATAAGCATAGCAGAACCTACTCTAATAACTCTTTTTAATGTGAGACAGCAGTTTAATATGGCATAGTTCAAGTTCAAACAGATCCAAACTAATCTATATTGGATACATCTCTAGCCCATCATCACACCGGCTCTTGATTATGATGTACATTCTTGTGATATCGAAGTAGAACCTGACTCTAATTACTCTTCTTGATGTGAGACAGCATTTTAATATGGCATAGTGCACATTAAACAGATCCAAACTAATCCATGTTTGCTACATCTCTTACCCACCCTCACAACTGCTCTTGATTATGATGTACTACTCTACACGCCGTCAATAAAGGTTGAAGAAGTTAACTTACCCTAAATTCCTTAAAACTTGATTTTTCAGGAAACTGATAGCTGAATTCATGACTATCCAGCTACAATTACATCTACACACTATTACTCAAGTGCCTTAGTTAAAATGCAACTAGATTTTATAACAGAACTGTCAACTTCAAATCAAATCCTTTCTTGATTCTCTAAGTGAGATAATCATTCCAAATACTTCTACAAGACAACAAATGGATATGCAAATAGATGAAGTCAGTAAACAGAATGCATCAAATACGTACACAACCTTCTCAGTTTCTTGATTTTTCAAATCAAGTCCAGTTAGTTCTTATCACCCAGGACAAGTTTATGAAATTTGACAAAATTTTACACTCTCGCCTCCTTTACCGGGTTACAAGAGCACAAGCAAAGTTCTTTTATCAACTCAGTTACAAGAGCACTAGCAGAGTTCTTTATCATTTAGAAGTAGCTAAAATAAAATAAAGAGGTAAAGAAAAGATTCATACCCCCAAATTCGGGAACAGGGTCAGATACAGATGAAGATGGCTTCCCAGTAACCAAGCTTGCTCTGACACAAGAAGACCTACAGTGCTTCGCTGAAACGAGACTAATTTGACGTTGAAATCCAACCCCAAGCCCTTTGGGACTACAAAGAGAGCCCTTTGTCCACAAGGGTTGTTTCAGAGAACCCATAGCAGCAATTCCCCTACAATCCTGCATCCTGCCTCAGAGGAAATCCTACACAACCCAGCAATTTAAAACACACTGCAATAGAAATTTCAGAAATTCAGCACAAACCATATCGATACAGGCACTAAATTCCCGATAGCTAATCATCCAAATACACAACTTTTCATTACCGTTCAACCATTTATTCCAAGCAAAATTCTTAGACACACGCACGATTAAAAGAATTTGATGGAACACAAAACAAGCGTGAAAATTTCATAGTTTTCTCGGCAGCCAAACAGATGGATATGAAAATGATGGTCAAGTAACATACCGAGCGAGAAACGGGACGGGATAGAGTGGTAGAAAGAGTTGGGGGTGAAACAGAGAGAGAGGTTCTGCTCTTTTAATGGCTTGAGAAGTAAAACCCTAATCAACCTCTGAAAGGAGTGAGCCGCAACATCATTTTTCCTGAGGAATTAAAGCAAAATGGTTTGAAAATTGGGACAGAAACAGTGACACGAAACTGATTACCCAAAATTTTATATGTTCAGTTTCATCCTTTTGTCTCGCAACTGAAATCAATTCATATGGCTTCCCCCACAAAAATTAAATCAATTCCAACAGATGATTTAGATCTGAATAACAAAATCGAACAGAACCCATTCCAACAGATGGTTTAGATCTGAAAAACAAAATCGAACAGAACCCTAAAGCTTGATTGAGAACCCTCTCGTTTGAGAGCTCGCCATGACGCCGACGACTTGGAAAGCGGCACGTGTTGCTCGGGACGGCGGAGAATCACCGGAGAAGACGTCGTGGGAGGTGGAGCTGGCTGAGAAGAAAAGAAAGGGTTTGATATTGGCTGAGAAGAAACGAAAGAGAAAAGAGGTGGAGAGGATAAGGATAAAAGGTTATGGTTTTATAGGATTAAAGGGTAAAAAGGAATTTAAGAAAATATTGGGGTCATGTGCTAGGCACACGACCATTTTCCATCCAAAATGGATGGAAAACTAACGGTGGGGACTG
The DNA here is from genome assembly GCA_036897425.1 of Erodium trifolium. Taxonomy (NCBI): domain Eukaryota; kingdom Viridiplantae; phylum Streptophyta; class Magnoliopsida; order Geraniales; family Geraniaceae; genus Erodium; species Erodium trifolium. The sequence goes on from JAYMTN010001883.1 coordinate 5,157, forward strand.
ATTTGAAAAAAAAAGTGTCATTTGGATACCCGGATGAAAAAAAATATTTCGATTAGGGTACCCGGATGATTTTTACCCTATTATAAATGATGAGATCCAGATCTTACATTAACACCTTAGTTCTACCCCTGTAAATAGTACCAGAGCCTCTTAATAAGAAAAAAGAGAAGAAATTGTAAATAAGAATGGATGACTACCTAGGTCGATATGTATGGACTGTATAAATCTTTGCGACACTTTTATGAGGGATAAGAGCTTAATCAAGAGCTTGAAGCCATCTAAAAAAAGAGCTTCAAGCAGACTCACTTCACATCCTTTTCATTGCAATATTTGATATAAATACATTTGAGTTCCAACAAGTAGGCGCCCAAAGCTTTGTTTAGAACTTCAATTCATAAGCCTACAATTTCTTTTCTTTTTTATCAGCAAACAATATTATAAATCAATCAACCCTTTCAGAGGTTGAAAAGGAAAAACAAAATTCAAGTTTCCAGCTACAGAAACTGAACAACCAACCGAAACACAACACAGTAAGGATTACAATACATGAGGCCTAAATGAAAATCAAAACATCAAAACAATAGGAAGCTTCAAGTGATGCAGCAAAGCCAGCAAGTATGAAATAGCTGCAGGAATTGTTAAAGTTCAACCAAGGAAAGTTATGAAGCTGCAGCAAAATATTGAAGTAGAAAAGGCCAAATCACCAAAACCATACTGATGATCAACCTAGAAGGATGAAAATAATGAGCAGAGCAACAGAAAAGTAACAGTTGCCAATAATGCAGCAATACACGCCTGAGAGATGGAGCTGAAGGAGCTCCCGAACCTTATGATGAAGCTTTAACACAAGACCAAGGATTAGTTACCCAACTGTCAAAATTGAAGCCTGCAACTATTTCACTCAAAATGGAAGCAATCGAATGATTTAAACTCCAGTTCACAACGAAATATCAGACAACAATAGACATGGACTTTTCCCACTCTGATCAGATGATACATGCAAGTATCTCTCAACCGCCACTTCAAAATTCAAATAATCCTTTGAACCTCTGGGCGATCAATCACATTGACTAGGATTCACAATAGCAGCAGCAGCAGCACCACCACCACCACCACCACCACCACAATAATCAAACGAACACGAGCTCTGATAAAATGCACGAGCTCTCGTCAGAAATGCGTATGCGTAAAAGGTGTTGCAATAACAGAACAATTAATCATGCCAATCCGGAATTGTTAAGAAGACTGTGACAAAGAAGATACGAACTTCCAAATTCTCAACACATCCCTTACCATGAAGCAGACACAGTCCTAGCCCATTGCTCATAAATACTATGGTCTTTTATCCTGTAATTGTAAATATGGAACCAATTACACTTAATCATGCAGGTTTGTTTGGTTGGCAGAGGGAAATTGACATGATTTTTTCACTTACAAGTATTTATCATCTGTATTGATGTCAGGAAACAAGTTGATATAAAAGCGAAAACCTTCGGGGCTAACATCTCTACATAGTAAACCTGCAAGAAAAACACAACGGTTAGCTACCAAATGTAAGTATTATATTCACCGAACCTAGCAAAATGGATTACCTCGGGTCTCAGCAGTTAGAAGATGTTCCTTTGCCATGGCGGGGGCAATCCCAAGCGTCATTGCAGCATCACTTGCACTTACCCCATTCCTGAGGGCATCAGACTTTGTTGCAAGAATCTTGATTCTGCCCAAAACCTACAGTTGATAGCACTAATTAAATATCATCAAGAAATCTGAAAAGTTGCTCATCGAAATTATCCAATGCAGGGTAAGCAGTGAATGACACATAAGCATGACAGGGCATATATTTAATGGAGTGAGGCAATAGAATATCTACCATTGATGGTCGGTGCATAAGAAACATCTACTATGACTCTAAGAGGCATGCACCCAAAAGACCCCAACCCATCTAAAAAATACGCTATATTTAACAAAAAATATAATCCACTCCGAATTAAAACCAAAGCAGTGTCCCCTCAAATACTATAGCTGAATGCCATGGTATCTGATACCAAGGTGACTCCTTAGACCTTACACCCATGGCAGAGAAATCATGACCAGACGGATGGTGTTAAACTGATATTTTGCTCCTCCAAATACCAGCGTTAGAATCTATGAGCTATCTTTAGTACAAGTATACAACCCTATGAATCCTGGGTTTTAATTAAAGCACCATCAAGCATAGAAGAACCTATTGCAATGATGAATACAAAATGATTTACTTGAAAAAAAATGGATTACCTCCTCGTCGCTCTGGGACTTATTTTGGATGACCATGACTCCGCTTTCGAACTTCCGAAGCATAACTGGACTGTTAAAGAGGTCAAAAGGTATTAAAAATCTACACATTATATAACAACAAAGAAAATAAATGTTACAAATATCTCGGATTGTTTTTTACCATGCCATCTCTAATTCCCCCTACCTACAATATGACCAATACAACCACATAAGGAAGTTGCAGATGTTGTCATACTATACTTACACATCAAATTTCTCCCAAACAGCGCATGCTTGCAACAAATCCTCTGGTGAGATCAATTCTGTGGCAAAGAGATAAATACGAAACAATTTTCATATGGTATAAGAGCTTAACAAACTCAAGCTAATACTGAGTACAACCATGATCTGAAGCAAAAAAAGAAGCCACAAAATGATACCTGTTCCTCGAGCACGGTTGAAAAGACAATAAACATCTATGAGATTTATCATTCCTCCAGCTTTGTCCAGAGGAACTTTAACAAAATCTGCCAACTAAGAGAGAAGAAAAGAAAATCGAACTTTTTACAAAAGAAAACAAGAAAATAAAATCAGAATGCGATCCACTTATAGATTAGGCAATGAACAACTAAACGATAAAAGAGCTTTACAAATTTTTGGCAAGTTTTGAACAGTTAAACCATACATATAAAAATCCCTTGGGGATTATGCCTCAACGAGGTGGTCAAAATTAAGATCTGAGGTTACACCTCACACCTTAGCTACGAGGCTTACACCTCACAAAAATCGGATCCCACTGACTGAGGTTACGCCTCGCCGCATGAGACTTATGAGGCTTAAGCCTAGGTACCTTAGCTGAATTTTCTAGTTTTAAATTGTGTTTATTGGGCTTTTTAAAGTAAGGTACCAAAATTTGTTAGATTTTTTAAATGATGTATTTGAGCTCAAAATCAAACCCTAAATACCCTAAAAACAAAAACAAAACCCTAAACTTATTCTCTTCTCCCTCATCTCTCCTGAGGGATAGTGAATTTGGAGGTAATTCTGGTAGTAGTGATAATGGATATGATGACTGAGCTATGCAATTTAATTACTCTCAGGAAAATAATGATGATCATGACTTCCTGGTCATTTGAGTAGGAACACCAAACATGAAATATGTTTTCTTTATGTTTTAGACTTTAAATTATTTTTACTCTATTAATTATATATTTTGTTGTAATGAATTTTATGATTTTAAGACATAATTCCTAATTGATGAATTTTGTGACTTTGCTATAGAACTATATTTTTTTGTTATGAACATGATATTTTATGAAATTATTTTTCTTATTATTGAGCTTAAGCCTCACGACTCCTATGGGAAAACACCTTGGATTCCCATTTTCGCCTTTCAAACCTTGGTTCAAACTCATATGAAACACTAAGAAAAGAAATGTAATCTTCAGGGTTATTTTTGTGCATTCATTTTATATAAACCCGTCTAATATTATGATTTAGCACTTTTTATATTCACTAACAGATGCTACATGGGAAGCACATCCAAAATGAAGCTTGTGCACACTACAACTGACCAGTCAAACTAGGAAGGTCTAAACCTCAAACAAATCTGTCTACAACAGTGACACAGGTGACAACCAGTGTATATGAACATAGTAACAGAGAAGGAATAAATCTCTACTAGCAAAAATGGAAAAGTAAGGTTTCAACCCTATTCACGGGAAACATCAGACTACCAGGGTCTGCCAAAGCCACAAAAGAACACATAGTCCACTTATACAGCACGCATTAAGTTATGTTGCATGTCATATTACGATAAAAATAATGCGTTCTGACAAATCCAAATGAACGATGTTAAGGAATTCAGTATACCTACATATGATGAATTTCCATTACATACTTGAAATGAGCTACAATTGATTAAAAAAAGAACATGAGTACCTGGCGGGACAACTGTTGGTGGTATTGGGCACCAGCAGTCTCCTTTGTAACTGGGGACACAATACCAATACTCAACATCCAATCTTGCATCTCCTGTTTGGAACCCATTTCCTCATCATTTGAGGCACCACTTTGAGAATGGGAACCAGACAAGAGTTTCTGCCTCATCTTCTCTGCTAGCATCACCATCTCTTTAGCTTTGCTCTGTTAAAACCAGCTCAATTCTATCACTCAAAACCAGCTAAAATAGCCAGAATTGTCAAAAGACATGGACCAAAGCAAATACCCATATAGGAAATTGATGCAAAAAATTGTAGGATTGAAATTAGCAATACATTTTCTAAGCAACAAATGATATATAGAAAGAAAGAAAAAAAAGGAAGAATTTTGAAAAATGAAAGACTGCAACCACAATACCATGAGAGCATTGAGGTCCTGGAAAGCATCCTGCAAGCTCTTATCAGTGCTCTCCCACATCTCCTGCTCCTTCCTCAAAATTCCAGACACACCCACCATCCGCATCCCAGTCGAATCAAAGCCCCCGGACCCGGCAACGGGAGCCCTCCCCGCCGACCCCGAATCGGATCCGGAACCCACATCGTCACTCTCCCAAGCCCTGGCCCTCCAATTCTCCCACAACTTGGCCACAAACGCATCGCAATCGCCCTTGCCCCTCATCACCACCGTGATCACGATCGATCTCGAGCCGGATTTATCGACCCGCCCATCCGGCGTGACCGAGACCTGGAACCGGACCCTGGGAGAGGAGAACATGCTCTTAATGGATTTCTTGAGATTGAAGATGTGGGTAATGGCGGAGAGAGGGACGGCGGCGGCAGCGGAGGAGGAGGAAGAGGAGGTGGGGTCGGGGAGCCAGATGAGGCGGTGGGTGGTGACGATGAGAGTGCCGGCTTTGAGGTGAGGAAAGGAGTTTGATTCTTCGGATTCGAGGTCGACGCTGGAGAGGAGAGAGCACTCGATTTCGGTAGGGAACAGGACGGGACGGCCGCTTTCGGTGAGCTCGACGGCGGGGAGACATTTGCCGGCCATTTTGTGGTGGCAATGAACGACCGCGGGCTAGGCCTTGGTGATTTGGCTTTTGAAAGCAGGTTTTTACAAGTCAATGTGGTCAGTAATTGCTATGAAGTTACTGCTTCCAAGGAAAGATCATGCTTCCACAATTCCGAGTGACACTCGACACGATTACACGACAACTACGAGTAGTGAACTAGTTACTCGATACCTGCTCGAGGTCATGTAGATGGATGATGTGTATGTATCTTACACCATTTTTCTAGATCGAATAGGTCTAATTACGATCCATTTTTCTTATTTTTCTCTCATTGAGGACTAAACAGTTTCGGTTGGTGGACACAATTTGTTACCCGACTAAAATACTTTCTCTAGACCTAGGCTTCTCTCTCCATTTTGAGTTGTGGTCGTTCCGCCCTCTTCCAACCTTCTTTTGACAAATTTCCTTCGTCCTCCTCCCTTTTCTTAGCGTCGCCTCCGTTACTCCCAACTCCGACCGCATGCCTCGTTCATCATTGTCGCAACAACTCCATCATGGCTTGGAACAACAGGATCTGAAAACATATGAAGACCTCTAAGGTACCCCCACCAAACTCCGACCGTTCGCGACCCTCTCACCACTGTTTTGCAGGTTGCTGCTTCATGCGGATCCAACCTCAACGTCGCCGATCAGCAGGTTGTTGATTCATGCGACACCACCGGCTTTACTTCTTCCGGCAACACATCATATACAACGATCTGTGACCCACCACATCCACTACGAGGGCGGGATAGGAGCGGGCGACCCAATCATCTAGAAGCCACCCATTGAAGACCCCAACGAGAGACACTCTCGGCCAGACAATCCACTCAAGGTGCCTATTGCACCATTTGAGGTTGGGAAAATGTTGCATATGAATCTACATCCCTCTGATCTCGCGGAGAAGAAGGCTAGCCTCGTTGATCACGAGGATAACACTATATGCAGTTGCTGGGCTCCATCCACGGACGTGAATGAGGAAGAAGGCCCCGATGGGGTAGTAGCGAGGCACGGTAAGCGGCCTCGCGGGTCTCTATGAGTAACCCAAGGCCTCTCGGGGTGTTTCTGAGAAGATACACCTCAGCTCGGTAAGTCAACTACCTAATGACTCTCAGTCTCCTCCTTTCCCTAACATACTCCTTGGTCGACTGCTACGACATAACAGTACCGATCTAGTTGAGACGGGAAAAGTACAATGGATTTATCGTACTTCACACAGTCAGAATAAGGACTCACCCCTTAGTTTTTCCCTGGGTCACACCGGTACTTAAATATAAGATCAGTGTCTCGGCCGTCACCGAGACTGTGAAGACCGGGTTTAAAAAAAGGGTAATCAGTTTTGGGCCGAACAGACCCACTGACACAGGCCCACGAGGCAGACTCGCGAGCCCACGCCAACAGGCCCAAAACGGACCCGAAGCCCACGGTCCACAAACCCTATACACTGTGCTTCGTCTTTGTTGAGACGACACGCACCCCGAGACACACCACGCCTCCTTCTTCGCACACCACGCCGCCGTCCTTCGTCGATTCACACCGCCGCTCTCCGTCTG
>JAYMTN010001884.1:0-11951 GCA_036897425.1 Erodium trifolium
GGGCTGCCCCCGACCTTCCCCAGCCACTTCCGATACCAACACGGCCGTGGCTGGACTTCAACCTCGATTTCATTGAAGGGTTTCCACGCTCCGGCACCGTTAACACGATACTCATGGTCGTTGACCGCTTCTCCAAGTACGGTCACTTCATCGGATTAAAGCATCCGTTCACCGCCGCTCAGGTAGCCCAAGCCTTCCTGGATCATGTGTATAAGCTACATGGGGCGCCAAGGACAATGGTCTCTGATTGGGATCGTGTCTTCCTCAGCCAGTTTTGGCGAGAGCTATTTCGATTTCTGGGTTCCAAGTTGCACTTCTCAACAGCGTACCATCCCTAGACCGATGGGCAAACCGAACGCGTGAATCAGTGTGTTGAGAACTGTCTCCGGTTTCTTGCTCACAGGTACCCATGAAGTGGTCGCAATGGTTATCGCTGGCAGAGTTCCGGTATAATAGAGCATTTCACACTTCTCTGCAAACAACGCACTTCGAAGTTCTTTATGGCTACTCACCGCCATCACCAGCTCACTCGATCTTCACCACCAAGGTAGCTTCAGTGGATGGCTACGTGGTAAACAGACAAGCTGTTTGGGAACTTCTGCGCGACAATCTGACGACATCAAGCAACCGAGCCAAGGTTCAGGCCGATAAGAACATAACAGAGCGAAGCTTTGAAATCGACGATTGGGTTTATCTCCGCCTTCAGCCGTACCGGCAGAGCTCAATGAGCCTCCGAAAGAACCTCAAGCTGGCACCACGTTTCTTTGGCCCATTTGAGATAATTGCCAAGGTTGGCGCGGTGGCTTACACGCTCCGATTACCAGAAAGTTTACGCATCCACCCGACTTTCCATATGGCGCTGCTTAAGAAGAAGCTTGGCAATGATCATGTAGCAGCAGCAGTGTTACCAGAGTGCTCTGAAACAGGTAATTTCAAGCTCGAGCCTCTCAAAGTCCAGGGTACCGGAATGATCAAACGAAACAATCAAGCGGTGGTTCAAAAGCTCATTCAGTGGATAGAGTCGATGCCGGAGGATGCCACATGGGAAGACATCTCTTACCTCCGAGGCCGATTCCCAGGCCATGCCTTCAATTCTGAAGCTTGAGGACAAGCTTCTCCGAGGGAAGAGCATTGTCAAGCTCTGAGAAAAAGATGATCAACACGACACCGTCTCGTGTACATAAAGGGAATAAAAGAGCAGCTGAGAACGACGTCGCAGCGAGCACGGAGTAAGTGAGGGACGACATGGCGCCAGCTAGAGCCAGCCTGTCACCCACATATGCGTCTGTTGGGGCCGTTATAGTCGGTCAAAGGGAGCCACATATTCGTCTTCTTCCCCGAGCCTATAAAGCTCCTTCTTCTCTTCTTCATTTCTTACTTTTCTGAATTGTACAAACCTCCGTTAGAGAGAGAAATCGGACTCCAAATCGAGTGCCGATAGTTATAACCCCCATTTCAATTCCTATCATTTTATCCCTAGTTAAAAAAACGTCAGTCTTTTTATTTTCGTTTTTAGGGTTTTCTCTCACACTGCTAGAAATAAAAAATTCCGAGGATCAGAGGTAAATACAGTGGTAGGGGGTATTTATGGGTTTTTTATACCCCTAAGGGATGATCCAGCCACAGATTTTACACATTTAAATTGACATCTGAAACCTAAATACCCATTTTATTAAATGATATTACAAACGTAGTGCAACATTGACAAAACAGAAAATAAAAGGTCATTTACTGGACGAAATTTATAGGCTCAAGGATAGAACCCATGAGTCGGTTGTGGTTTGCCTTCTCTTCTTCGGTCCATTCCAAGGTGCCCAAAGCAATGGCCTCGCCGTACTACTTCAGCAACGAATTGTAGCAACCGAACAACTTTGCTTTGGTTCGCTCGATCTCGGGCAATATACCTCCTAATTTTCTTCACCGGAGTTTGGTTCGACCTCCTCTCCTCGGCTTCCCTCACAGCAGCCATCAATTCAGAGGCAAATACAGCAATGGTAGGATCTACAACACTTGCTGCATAAGAGTAAGAAAATGGAGTTCATAATCCTGCATTTCTAGGCAATATATTGACAGAACGAGAATAGTTGTTGATCCCAACACAACCTTAAATTTCATTTCAAGTCACCAAGAATTCAACAAAACTAGGCCTACAAATCAGGCCAGGTATCTTTCCAGTACAAGGATCATGCAATGTCTGAACTCAGCACTTTTCGTTGAGTCTCAAAGTAAATACTTACAATGTATGAATTCAACACTCACCTTTGAGTCTAAAAGTGAATGCTTGCAACGCCAAAAGAAGCTCTTTTATGCGTTCTTTGGAGTCTTCGTCAATCAAGTTGCCATCGCTGTCAAACTTGGCAGGAGGTTCATATGCATTCAGGAAAAACTCGGGTTTGTTGATGAAATGGAGATCAAGGCAAACTCCAATCTGGCGGAGATGATACTGTGCCCGTCCCCCTCCTAAATCGTATCCCGCACTTAATACAGCAGCAGTTTTGTCAGCCCACACATTGGGTGTCACAGATGCCCAGTCGATTGCGTTCTTCAGAGGTGCTAAGGATAAACACAAATCAGCAAAAACAAACTCTTTGACCTCTCCCACACATGCATTATCTCAACTCAGGAAAGAAATTTCAAGTTTATGTCACTTCATTTTGGAGACAAGATCAATAAAGGGGAGGAATTTAAGCAGTGTTCTAAAAATCCCGACTAGGCGCCCGCCTAAGCCCCATTTCCTTGTCGGCCGATCAGATTAATTGAGTTAATCCCCGAATTACTGCTCGTTCAATCCCCAAAAAGCCCTAGCGCCCATCTAGCGCCTAGTGATTTTTAGAACCTTGAATTTAAGAACAAATCACAAAACGAAAGCAAGATCCCCAAGGGCGTTTAAGCTTATATATGGTTCCCATCTCTAAATTTGCCAGTATTTGGGGTTAGCGTTAACAGTGAAACCAGCAAGGTTCATCATAAAACAACATTGTTTGAATCCGATTCGAGATCGGTATTCATATGAAAGGGTTTGGTAGAGGTGAAAATTGAAAGGGGGTTTGGTACCGGTGACGGAGTAATTGTACTCAGGCGAGGCGAAGAGGACGCTGTCGGATTCGAGAATCTTCCGCCGGAAAGCCTCCACGAGCGGCGGAAAATTCCCGTCCACGACGAGATCGGGATTCAACATCGGCAGCGGCTCTATGTCAATGTACTCGATCTCCATCCCATGGATACATTCCTGGCTCAGCTTTATCGCTGTAACAAAATCAAAACTCAACACAAATACATTATAATTATATTAAACATGGAGAGAGAGAGTGTAGAAGAATAAACCAGAGCGAAGAAGGCCGCGGTTGAAGGAGGCTCTGCGGAGAGAGCCGCAGAGAGCGACTACTTTGACTATTGGCTTTGCAGCTACAACGACCTCCATTTTCTGAGTTGAAGTCTGGATCACAGTTACTACGAGTGAGTGGATGAGAAGGGTGCTTGATAATGATATCATCCACTCTAATACAGACAAAAACGAATCGGTCAAGGAGATGTTGTGTTGCTGCTGCAAAGTTGATGTTGGATGGTGACGGCTGGATTTCAGATATTCAGGTTTGAATTAATGATTGGAAAGAATGGACGGCTTAGATTGACGCGTGTTACGATCAACAATGCGGTCGGATTATGATATGTTCATGCCACACGGGACGGAATATAAATGAATGAGGTTATTAAGGGTGATAATTGACCGTGATCTTCCGGTAATGAATTTTTCACACCGACACCGATAATTGGTCTATTTTTTGCCGTCGGTAACATTGATAACCCAAGGTAGCCTTTAGCCATTAACCCAATGCTGCCCGCGTGATTTTCGTAATCCGAATCCAGATGAATAACCAGGCCATTAAGCTCCGAGAAGTGTTGTGTGCCTCAACCACCACCAGGTCTGATCCATGCTCGACTAGATTTGCTGGCCACCGAGATTCGCTTGCTGAATTGCCCCAATCGGCGGCTCCATCACCTCTGAGACACGGCGCTCCCGACCCGAAAACCAGCGGAGCCGCCACGGTCGTCCCGTTGCCGCAGCCAGAGGCCCTCGTGTCAGAGAGAACGGATTCGGACGAATGCTTACTTTTTTCGTAAGGTACATCTCTTTGATTTGTTCTATGACTGCTCGGACATCATGCTCCATGCCTCCAATTTGATTTCTAAGGGTGCCTATTCAAATGCTTCATTGTGTTTGTCCGCAATTAAATTTGTACAGCTCATTCACTCCAAATGGTATTCAATGGTGATCTCTTGCAAGTTAGTGAAGAAAATCATGTACCTGTATGCTCTATTGTTTTCGTTTGTTTGGTATTTCGTGGCACTATTGATAATCCTAATATAACAAGGATCATTCTTGCTTATAGATTCTATTTAGAACAAATTGGTCATGGATTTGTTTCTATGTTGGACAAATGTGTTTAGAAGTGGCATGACACGAGGTCTTCATTTTCTATTATTACATCATTTTGACATGGAACTGTGAAGCTGGATTGGTTTCATGAGTTTGATCGGTTATTTTTAGTCCGTATCATGAAAACTTTGTTTTACTTTTAGCTTTTCATTTGTTCTGGTGTATTGTTTATCTTGTATTGGCTAATTTCACGAGCTTCACATTTGTTTTGTTATCCCACTCTTATGCAGGTTGCATGTCGTAGCCTATGTTTCATATCCATCCCTTGAGACTCTTCTTCAACTTTGCCTTACCAAAGTTAAATATCTCTAATGCTGGATTGCAATCCAGACCTATGAAAAGGGAGTGTTCACTAGACTAATTCCTCCCTGCTATAGATCGTTTGTGGTAAAGAATTTTCTTGGCTTCAAATGATCTAGGATTGATTTTATGGTAACACGCTATGATTGGGAGGAAGAGCATTGGTCGAGCTTCGCTCCTACTTTTGGTTCTTGTGGGACTTGGGTTTTTCTTTGCAACATATAATTTTGTAACTATGTCAATCCATAATAGATCCCTGAAGCTTGTGGGTGATTATTCAGACAACAGATTATTGCATGATCCCATTATTAAGATGCCTGAGAATGTGAAGAAATTGAGAACTGCCAAGTTGCCCTTCCATGTTGCCCTGACCGCAACAGATTCTTCTTACAACAAGTGGCAGTGTCGAGTTTTGTACTACTCGTATAAGAGGCAGAAGGACTTGCCTGGATCAGACATGGGGGGATTCACTCGGATTTTGCATTCTGGAAAGCCTGACAATTTGATGGATGAGATTCCTACAGTTGTTGTTGATCCTCTTCCCGAAGGTTTGGATCGGGTGAGGCTTCTTTTATTGGCATTAAAATTGGTTGCTTATTTTTAGTTTCTTATTAAAAGAATCTGGATATCCATCCATTTGATTGGATTTATTCTCTATTTAAAGCATTTTATGTTGTTCAAAAATATATGGGACTGGTAATCATTGTGTTAACTGCTGTAATCATATTCCAGAAGTTGGAACTAAGTGGAAACCTTGTGATAGAATCTTGGTATGAACTAAATTGTACCGCACACGTAAACCAAGTACTTCAAAGAAGTTTGTGTGAAGCTTTCTCTCGGGTTACTTTAATCTTATGATCAGTGGTGGTCTTGCATGCTTAAAATGTTTCTGTCAGTTTAGGACTTTCCCAAACTTTTTGAGAAATTTGCTCTCGTGGCATCTATGAAGATAGAAGATTTTTGAGAAATTCTCTGAGATTATATTTACTCATTTCTGTGAAATGTGCCTGATACTGAATAAACTAATCACGAGTTCACATTCTCACTGTAATTGTGTAAACCTGCTAGCTCACTAGATTAATTTTGAGTCTTTATGCTTCTCAAGAGTATCTTTTTATCATGGTGACACACTAATAGCAAACTAGGTTAAAAGTTTTCCTTACAAGCAACTTTAGTATCTGTATTGGTTATTCATCTCTTGGCTGGAAAGATGTTTGTATCTCTTCGTATTTGTTACGATAAAACTGTGGAGACAATAGTTGCTGATTTACTTTTTACAGGCGTGATTTAACATAATAGCATCCCTACTTAACTCCGCCGTCAAATTGTGTCCCAGGGATACATTGTCTTGAATAGACCATGGGCGTTTGTGCAGTGGCTGGAAAAGGCTACTATTAAGGAACAGTTCGTGTTCTAATTTGGATTTAAGTTCTATCTTACCTTTAATGGGATATTAATTAAAGCCTGTGTGCAGATACATTATGATGGCAGAGCCTGATCACATATTTCTAAGGCCACTGCCTAATTTGGCTCATCCAAAATATCCAGCTGCATTTCCATTTTTCTACATTAAGCCTGATCAGTATGAACCGGTCATCAGGAAGTATTATCCAAAGGAGTATGGCCCAGTGAAAAATATTGACCCAATTGGAAATTCTCCTGTAATTATAAACAAGGTAAAAAAAATATTTAACCATGAAATACTGCTATTTTGATTTCTTTCCATTCTCATACTTCCTTTCACTATGCTTTTGTCTCCCTGTTCACTATCAAATTATCAATCATCTCTCTGCATCTAAAGATTTTTCTCATTCAATAATTTCCTTCAGGACTTCCTGGAAAAGATTGCTCCCACATGGAAGAATGTTTCTTTGAGAATGAAAGCCGATCCAGAAACTGATAAGGCTTTTGGATGGATTCTAGAAATGTAAGGAAAAATGAGCAATTTTTGTTACTACTATCACGTGTGAATTGGTAACTGTATCGATGTGTATTGACACTCTGTTCCATTTTTCTGTTTAAATAAGGTATGCTTATGCTGTAGCATCTGCATTGCATGGTGTGAAACATCAAATTCGAAAAGACTTGATGTTGCAGGTTTGCCATATCTCCTAGTGCAGCCCTTCACAAAATAGGCGATTCGAATGGCAGATTGATGAGATTGTATAAAATGTAGTAATTGTTAACTGTTTGTTGACATTTCAGCCACCATGGGATAAAGCGACTAAAAACAAGTATATCCTTCACTATACTTATGGATGTGATTACAACAGCAAGGTATAGTGTCATTGCTCTTCCTGTATGTTCCCATCATAAGGAAACATGCTTATAATAAATCCATTTTATCCCTTATTAGTTACTTGTCTATCTGAATTCTGATGTTTCTTGAGATTTAATATTTAGGGTGAGCTAACATATGGGAAAATTGGATGGTGGCGATTTGACAAGAGGCAATACTTACAAGGACCTCCGCCAAAAAATCTCTCCTTTCCCCCTCCAGGTGTTCCTGAAAGTGTGGTAAGCTTACTTTGAACTCACTGATTAGAACTGAATCTTGCTGGAATTAGAAGGATGTCTTATACACATCAAGTATCGTATCTCTGATCCTGCTTTCTACGTTTTCCCTCTAGATAGACTGCCAATTTTGATTCTATGCATGGTATAAGTTTTTGCACGATATATGGTATACACAATTTTTTAATTATAATCAATAAAAGGTTGTATCAACTTCTTCCAACCTGCATTGTAACTAATGATCACAAGGTTAAGTTTTGTATTTTGATGCTATAATTATCTTCTACTTCAAGGTTACGTTTTGGTGAAACCATCTCACTTTTATATACTACCACCCATTCCAAAATAATCGTCCTACTTTCCAAAATTTGATGATCCAAAACAAATGTCCACTTTTGATATTAAGATATGGATTGAGTGTGAATCACTGATGATATCCTTATATCAGTAGTTCCTACTACGTGCATATATTAGAGCTAGAGAGTAAGAACACATGAGGATATAGTAAGAAAATGAAGCACTAACTTCACTGATCCTTAATCTCTGCCAAAGATCAAAGAGGACACTTATTTTAGAATCGAAGGAGTTGTTAACTGCTAAGTATGGTGTCAGAATAGGAAACATCAGATACTCCAGGTGTGGAGAACATCGTTATTATTGATGATTATGATCTTATCAAAGAACCCAAGTATTAGACATTTGTAAGCAACAAGCACTGTGGTTTTTTCTGAAGGTAAAGGCAGGGCTAGTTAACTGGTTGAGTGCTTTTTTCCTTTCTTCTTTTATAAATGGAATGATTAAAATTAGCAAGCGTGAATTGGTGATGCTTCCAGATATAATGATTGTGGGAGCAGAGTGGAGTTGTCTAATTATTGAATCTAGGAGGAATATTTCCAACTTTGCAGCAAGGTAGCTATGGTTTCAAGGTTACATTGATGACTGTTCTGTCCTTGCATCTCGGTTGCAGGTCACTCTCATAAAGATTGTGAACGAAGCCAGCGCTAACATTCCCAACTGGGAGAAACTAGATGTCGGCTCAGCTCAAGTTTGAGATCAATGATTTTGGAAGGCCGATGATGAACACGTATGATCTCAGTTTCAACTTAGAAATAAGAATGGTTAGATTTAGCTGCATTTTGTCAACTTTGTGAGCATGGAGTGGCTTTTCTCTTTAGTTCCATTATTGCTCATTCCATTGAAACATTTGGTGGTGATGAAACAATATATGTATGGAAATAAAGGCACATCCTACATATACATATATGTGGTCCTTGATGCTCATGTAAGGACAAACTATTCGGAGGCACGATCGTTTTCTTTTTTTAGTTCTCCTAATTAAAGTGACGGACCATACAACGCTTATATGTAAGACAAAAAAGATCAATGTTTCTTGGTTGCTGTGTATGATAGGTTAGCAAGTAGAATGGCAACTCGTTTTTTTTTTTTAAATTTATCATTGGTATAATTATTAACTAAAAAAACTCTCTCCCTCGAGAGCATCTAACCCCTATGAGACATGTGCTCCCGAATCGTAGTCATTCTCGCGCGTCAATCGTGCCCACAGCCCGAGGAGACAGTCAACCCTGCTCCCTCCTAGGCTGCGCTGTCGTCTGACATCGCCGCACCGTTATCTACTCATGTCGCGTCGCCACCTGCGCCCGTCCAATCACCGCCTGGGCGCTCCGCTATGGTGATACCATAGACAAGTGTGCCTCTCCCATGTCCTTCGAGAATACTGATCAGTCCTTTAAAGGGTCGCCGGAAAAGGAAGCCCGAACTCACGGCTTCTGTATCCCTACAACCACCGATTCCTCCCTCCCCGCCCTCACCACCGCTGCAATTATCGCCTCCGCCTTCACCACCACTGCATTTGCCATCCCAGCATCCTCTGCCGATGCAATCCCCTCCACTACCCCCTATGCCATTCTTGGCCTTGGTGGCGTTTGAGTTGGGAACGGTTTTCCCTGCTCAGCCACGGTCGAAGGTGAGGCGTGGTCGGCCACTAAAAACCCTAGGGGGCTCGCTGGGTGGGTCCTTGTTGTCATCCTCTGTCGCGTTCTCGAGGGCTGCTGAGGATGGCCCTAGGTCACCGCCTCGCTCGATATGGGTAACTTGCGGCTGAAGGAACCTCCGATTGTTTAAAAAAAATGTTTTTTGTTCTAAAAAAAGTTTTTCCTTTTCGAATTCCTTGAATTTGACCTGATTTTTTTTATAAATCAGTAAAACATACTATAAATCTCAATGTTTTCAGAGAATGAAAAAAGGAGTACAAACAATCATTATAAGGGCAAAGCTCATATAATTTTGAGGATCAAACTAATTTCGATTCAAACGGATAAAATCGGAGGACTGAACAAGTCTTAGCCTTAAATCAAACGACATTTTCTCGAAAAAACAAAAACGTCGCCCAAGTGTCACCTGGTCGACGAACAACCAATGTCGACCAAGTAGTTAACCGACCCAATATATTAATTCACCGGTCAATAGAAAAACTAGGACGAGGTTTCTCATTCGTCAACCAAGCATTACACTAGACTGGCGAAAACACAATTTGTTCGGTCAAATAATTTGCCAACGATTAAGCCACTTGACGACCAATTCACTTTGTTAGCCAAGTGATTTCATGTAGTAGCATATAATACAAATTTTATATTATTTTCAGTATTTTTTTTTTTGTAATAAGAGGAGCACGTGGTATTACTTAAAACGCCATAAATTACAATGCAGTGCATCCGGTATTTGTGTACTAGACCATGTTAGAACAAGCACAGAACGAGCTTCCTTGGCTATCCAATGGGCAGCCCCGTTCGCAGTTCTATGAATAAACTCGAGTTTAACATCCTCGAGTGACAAAATAACGGACCTACATTCCTCAATTATGCGGCCTAGTGGAAAAAACAGTGGTGTGATCCCATTAATTAGCCTTACCATAAACTGGGCATCACTCCGTATGGTGACCCGTGATCGCCCCGTCTCCTTCACCCATTTCAGAGCCTGATAAATGACCATGGCTTCAGCCATTTCTGGTCCCACAACGCCCTTCCACACTCCATTTCTTCCTTCCATAACATTTTCTTTGTCATCCCGACAGATGAAACCCCATCCCATCTGAGCGGGTATGGGCAAAAGCCGCCCCATCAACATTAAACGAAGTCCATAGTGGTGGTGGTGGCTCCCACCTAGTTGGCCGAGGTTCCGCTCGTGACATTGTAGGCTTCCTTCCAATTGTGTACATTACACCGAACCGTAATGTCCATCGAGGCAACCGTTACTATAGCTTAATCCTAGACGACACTGTTTCGAGCTTTCCAAATTTCCCTAAGTGTGAGTGCAAATCGGCTCTTGGTTGCCATATCAGGTAGGGCTACCACATCAGTCATCCATTGTAAGAACGAACTTGTTGGTTGTAATGGGGCAGATACTTGTGCTCGCTGCCACACCTCCTGAGCAAACGGACAAAGTACTAGAAGATGGATTGTGGTTTCTTGATCCAAGCCACATACTAGGCATTCCTCCGGAATGGGGAACATATTTTGTCCGGAGGTTCATAGCCACCTGTAAATTGCCAGAGATTGCACGCCAAAGGAAAACCTTAATCCGTGGTTGAATATCAAGATCCCAGATGGCCGAGCAGACAGAGGCTCCCGGTGTCGTTACCCACCACCCATTCAACCTAGCCAAGAGTTGATAACCCTCCTTGCAGCTATACTGACCCTTGATATCACGTGTCCAATACCACCGATCCGGTTTGGTATGATTAGAGATCGGAGTATCCAATACTTCTCTAGCAAAAACCAAGGGTAGTGATGTATTAACCTTTTGTACGTCCCAAGTTCCTTGATCTGTGAGTAGTTCCGAGGCTAACATGTCCTCCCTAGGACCCGTTCCTGGTAGGATAATCGGAAGGTCTCCCATAAGCCATGGGATCCCCTCCACCTGAATGGATTGTCCATTCCCAATCGTCTTTTGTAAGCCCTCCCGTAACAGATCCTGTGTAGCCCTTATTCTTGACCATAGTTGGCTCGGGTTCACGCCTTTTTCGGCTGTAAGAAAATCCCCATTTCTAAAGTAACGTGCCTTGAGGACCCTCAAGACCAAAGCATCCGGTTCCGATAGTAATTTCCACCCTATTTTTGCTAAAAGGGGGTTGTTCATATCGTACATATCTTGAAAACCCATCCCGCCTATCTCCTTTGGGGTACATAGTTTCATCTAGTCCTGCCATATAATAGGTCGTCCGGCCCTCGTTGTGCCTGCCCACCAGTACCACGCTAGTGCCACATGAATCTTATATAACGAGGAGCGCGGCAACAGAAAGACGCTCATAGCATAAATTGGCAGAGATTGGAGCACTGATTTTATCATTACCTCTTTCCCTCCTGCCGATATCATCTGCCCATACCAAGATTTGATTTTTGCGATGATCCGATCACATACAAATTGGAGGCTCCGGCCTTTCCTCCGTCCGAGCATATTGGGGACTCCCAAATACATAGAGGCTTGAGAGATTTCTGGGATGCCTAGTGTTGTACAACATTATTATCTATTCGCCGGGGTGGTATTGATACTAAAGAAAATGGAAGACTTTTTTTTTATTGATCACCTGGCTCGAGAGCTGCCCAAAAAGCTGGCGGATACCCTGTAGATGTTCAGCCTCTTTCTGATCTGCTCTGCAGAAGATGTAGCAATCGTCCGCGAA
>JAYMTN010001885.1:0-11948 GCA_036897425.1 Erodium trifolium
AGTTTGTGTAAATTAGATTAATAAAATAAAATAATTAGAAAATTAAAAAATTTAGGGAAAAAAATTGATGAAATTAGAATAAGTAGGTGATAAAAGAAGATTTTAAAAAAATTCAGGGGGGCACAATTGAAAAATTAAAACAAATTTAGGGGGAATAATTAGAAAAATTAGATAACTAAATAGAATTTTCAAGAAATTGAGGGGGGGCACGAACCCCCCTGGCGTCCATGTAGGTCCGCCGCTGGCTTGATCCCTTGACGAGAACTCTTCGTCGTGAGTAAGGTGACCGAACCTGAACTCGACAGTTTGGACAAGAGGTGGGACTTAAGTTAGGGTACCCTCCCTTAGGTAGGTCCTGAAGCCGTTAGCTATTATCATTCCTCTTGACAGGCTGTTTTTCAGCCCTTGCTTGATCTTCACGCGGCTTACTCGCGATGTCTCTCTTTTGGCCCAGAATCGCATATGGGGCCGGCATCGTCCCAGATGGGACATGCAACCTCGAAGATGAGACAGATCTAGGGAGGTCTATCTCTAAGACGCACCTGACTTCTCGGGAAGGTGGACCGACCACGGTACGACCCTTGACCCCTAGCTGAGGGTTAGGTACCGTGTCTGGGGTTACAAATGGCCCCCTTCCTCGAGATGGCGATACCTTAAGTAGCGTGTTCGTGGCATTGGTGCGAACCCCGGGTGGTGGTGGTGCCACCGTATTCTATTCTATGGCGTACAACTTGTTTAAATCGCTCGATTTGAACTCCAAGATCGAATCATCGAACCTCTAGATCCTCGACACCTCCTAGGCGCAGTCACGGACCATGTGACTGTTTCAGCCACAATTGAAGAAGAAGGATGTGAGGCGTTCATAGGTTATAGTAACCCGCACCAGCTCCGGAAATTTCTGTAACCTCATGATTATGGCTTGGCGGAGGGGTCGATGAAGCTCCATCCAGAATCAAACTTTGACCGTCCCTCCCCAGCATAGACCCCATTGGTCACAAGGGACGTCCACGCATTCCCCCAGCGTAGCACCGATGACCTCGCCAGTGGCCTTGGTCCAGATAGAGGAAGGTATGCCCCAGGCATGCACCCATAGTTGGATCTGATCCAACTCAAGAAGGTTCTTAGCCGCTGGGTCCAATATCTCCCCAAGCATCAACGGATACCTATTAAAGTCCCAAGGTTCGTTATTACGAACCCAGGTCCTCGCCTATTAAGACATGAAGTAGAAGCCGTAGGTCCCTGACTCAAGGTCTTTGACCACTAAAACCGAGGTCGATCATCCCCATGCTCGCGTGATGGTTGTGAGCATGAAATACTTTTGGGGCGAGTTGGGCGATATAATATGGCCCACCATACCGAACTGAAGTCTTGCAAGAACCATAGGGTCCGCTGAAGTGTAAGGCACCAGAATCTCCATCTCTTTTTCCTCGGTGATGAAGCATGCCGAGAAGCCATGCTGGAGAACACTCATCGATGGTGGCGGGAACGATGAGTCTGCAGGTGACACCAGGACAGGCTGGTCTGGAACCCTAGCCATCACCTTAACCACAAAACAAGATCATTTGTGGTTGTGGACGGTGTACCAAACAGATACGGCGTCTTGTTGACAAATAGATTAGCAGGCCGACCCCGTTTCGGCTTAGCCGGCACAGCCCCGACGTGGCAAGGCCAGGAGAGAAAACCACCACATC
The DNA here is from genome assembly GCA_036897425.1 of Erodium trifolium. Lineage (NCBI taxonomy): Eukaryota > Viridiplantae > Streptophyta > Magnoliopsida > Geraniales > Geraniaceae > Erodium > Erodium trifolium. The sequence continues at coordinate 1,692 of JAYMTN010001885.1, forward strand.
CATCTCGTTTACCGATGGAAGCCCAGGTGGGAGGAGTAACGTCGGTTGTAGTACCGGCGTTATCGGGGAAACAAGGGAGGGTGCCTTAGGGTTGCGCTTCTTCCTTATCAGTTTCAGACGGATGAAATCCGTTAGAGGCCTTGGGGGCATTATGAGAGGGGTTGGGTAAGCCTTCTCGACAGATGATGGAAGGGACATGACTAGAGCGGTCACCTGTGGCACGTAAGTCGAGGAAGAGGTAGAGGACGGTGTAGTTGGCATGGCGGGTGTAAGATTAGGGCTAGAACAAAATCTAGAGGGACACACAACTCGAGAGAGCGTAGAGTATTGTGAGCTCTTTATTTAGATCATGTATCTTAGTGCATGTATTGGGTTTTTACTTCAGGGTTCATATTCATAAAAATTGAATTAGAATCGATGTAGATGAATTCTTAAATTAAAATCTACTGATTTCATGTCGTAACTTTTTAATACAAAATTCACTCGGGATTTTTATCTGTGTACTAGATGTTTTTTTAGCATAAGGGACTTTTTTTAAAATATCACATTAGATCATAAGACAAGGGGGAAGCAATCCTTCCGAAAATAGGCTACTATTAATCTTAAAAAGAAGACCGAGGCATAATCGGCCTTTTGATGTTGGAACGAATTATATGTAACCTAGAACCATAATATAACTAAAAACAGGAAATGAAATACTACCAAAATTTGAAGCCAAAGCCAAACCCATCTTCGGTTCGACCTGAACCCGACCACTATGGCCTGAGTACCGATGTGATTTCCAAGGAAAGCACTAAAGCACCAAGGGAGGTACCTGGTACGGACGAGGATCACGTGAGACGGAGGAGAACCTTGAAGGTTGGGGGGGGGGGCTACCTTTAGGTTAGCCCGCAGCGAAAATGCCTCATTTTTTTTCCAGGCGGGGCTGTTTTTCAGCCCCCCCCCCTTCTAACTCCATCCGGTTTCCCCCTCCCTCTTTGTGGCCGAGGGCGAGTCTAAGTTGGTCACGGTCGGGGGCGTGACGAGACAGAGTGAGGCTGGCCATGGAGAAGACCGTCGTGGCAGTGGTCGGAGTGAGAACGGGGAGTTGAGGAAGAGGGAGTGGGGATGGTCGAGTGAGTCTCTTCTTCAGCTTGACCGACCTCATGAATCCCCTCGGTGGTGGTAGAAGCATCTCCCGAGGCTCCTCGGTTGTGTAGCCAATAGAAGGTGCAACGAATGGTAGAGGAGGTGCAACCACGTGGATGGTGTACATGAGCGATGATAGTCGGTTAGTCGATAAGAACGACGCCATCGATAAGTGAGAGAGCCGGAGAGAAGCCTAAGCTGAAGGAGAGAACGCGATGGTTCTTTGTATGATTGCTGTGTTGTTTAGTGCATGAGTCAGGGTGTTTTAGTGTCAATAGCAAACCATACTAGTAGATAGCGTTTGGCAGAAAATACAAAATAAACATATTAAAAAGTTTTCCCCAAAAGGAGAGTAAAAAAAACAGTTCTCTCATCTCACCCCTCTTGGCTTTCTGATTCCCCAATCTCTATCCAGCGATATCAAATTTCCAGGGTTTCCATGTGAAACCCGAAACCTGGCCGTCAAGTTTCCCGTCACTTTCTCGAGAAAGTCCCCTGCTACCACCTCACTCAACCGTCATCGTTGCCCCGCATTCTTCACGCGACTTTAGCATTTCCTTATTGTTTTTCCGCGAAGCCGATCCTAGGGCACGCAGAAGATCGCGACTGCGAGGACGTAGTTTTGTTCGGCTAATTTAATTTTAAGCGGGGGGTCCGGGAACTTAGGTTTTTAGAGCGAGGGATTGGAGATGGGAACGGTGGATGGATCTGATGATCGGACGTTCAAGGTTAATTTCTCCGGCGACGGGGCTGCCAAGCTGAAGGAGATAGTGATGGATAAGCTCAAGGAGTTCATGGGAGATTACACCGACGACACCCTCGTGGTATGGTTTTAGTTGCTATTTTCTGCGTTTGATATGATATGGTTGTTTGCAGATTGCCGTCTTGTACATTTGTGTTATGGACAATGCCATTCATGATATCTGGATCGGGGCGTTTTAGGGACAAAGTTGGGTCTGGTTTGAATGTGTTTTTATGCGCTACACATCTTTTTTTTATTGATTTAGGCCTCTCAATGCGCTGGCAAATTAGATTTTTTTTTCATGGGTCTGATCATTGTTGATTCTTGAGTTGGGATGCATATTATTTTAACAGTTCCATTTGTTTTACTATCATCTCTTTTCACTTGAAGATAAGATGCATATGTTCTTTCAAGCTCATGGCTTGGTCAAAATTTGTTTTGTTTGCTTTGTATAGTTAGTTCCTTCATGTTATATGCTTATCTGACTTTCCTTTGGATTATGAAATTTGGGTTTTTGTTTAATGTGGAGAGGTGGATAGTTCACATTGTGGTTGTTCAGGGTGTCATTTTGGAGATGGATGATGACAAATAGAGTATCGTGAAGGCTTCGATGTCTAGAGGCTTTTTAGATGTCCCATATGTTTAGGCTGCTCTTCTTTCAAGGCAAAAACTGCCTTGTTCTAGTCTTTTACCAATGCTTAAGTTTTGCATAGATAATGCAACATGTTTATATTATTACCTGTTTATTAAGTTGATATTCCCTCCATCCCAATTCCCAAACTAGTCTACACTACTTTTTTTTAACCAAAATAAGTCTAGTTGTCCATTTGGTTAATGAATTGTGCTTGAGTTACCTATAAGATCTCTGTGTATGATAGTTTTAACCACATGAAAAGCATGCAGGGAAACTTACAGCTATTATTTTAATCCTTAATTTTTGTGCAAAGTCAAATACAACACTTATACGTGATAGACAGTCTAACTTATACTTAGTGTGTGTTATCCTACTTTTCTTTTTATGAAAATTAGGCGCGGCTATGTTTGGGTTGTGTTGTGGCCCATATTTTTACTTCTGTTTGTGCAACAAACCCCCTTCCTCTAATCCTATACCCCTTTTTTCAAGGTAAGGGAATTGAAAAGATGACGACATGTCATTTTTTTTCTCTAGGAGGTTTAGGCGTGATTAATATGGTGTTGAATATCAATTGTAATGGAAAAACCAAAAATTATTTTGCCAGCAATGCAATGTATGATGAGACCACTTGTCCCGTGGAGTTATCTTCCAATTGTATGTTGTCAATTATAAATTTCAATGATCAGAGCTAAAACTTAGAAATTCTGATTTTTTGACTTGTTAAAACATTAAATTGGGGTAGGGTGATCATGTTGGTGGCTTAAATGTAAAATACATATAATTATATTTAAGACAGCTAAGATACACCAATTATAATCTAACTCTTATCATTTGTCCATGGAATGCCAATCATCAGTAAACCATATTTGAAACTTGAAAGCACTTCCCTAAGTCCTTGTGCCAGTAACATATATCTATAAAGATATCACCTGCGAATATTCATCTTTACAGTTCAGCAAAATAAACATCCTTCTGTAAAGCTGAGCAGAAAAACCATATTTTCTTATGGCAATAACATATATCTATAAAGATACACCGGTTAACATTCTTCCATACAGCTCAGCAAGAAATATCTTTATGTAGAGTTGAGGAAAAAAAAAATACTTTCATACAGCTAAGCAGTTTTTTTTTTCCTTCCGTACACTTATTGAATAGCAACCAAGAAAGATGGAGCATGCCTAAAAAAGATACTCTACCACTGGGCCATCTTGAACCTGGACCTGAATCCTTATCTATTAAAAATATACCACACTTATTCTCCAGACAATTGGAAGAGTGTGTAAATAACTTCTGCTACAATACAAGAAACTCTTCACATATAAGATTGGTGTTTTGTAGTTCAAGAAAGTTCTTGTTATTGTAGATGTCTAAGATCAACACAAGTTTCTTATGTCCAACAATATGCACAAAGATGTTTGAGAAATTTATGGTTTGGTTTGTCTATCTAGTGTTAATCTAAGTAAATCAATTTTAGTAGCTAGATTGAGAAATTTATGGTTCGGTGTTTCTGATGGAGAACTGTGTGCATTTTGCTTGCCTGGGAATTAAATTTAACAGAATTTTCTCAACTTATGATTCAGTCTGACAATCGTTTTCACTTGAGATATGATGATTTCTACATATAAAAATTGGTGGCTGGTTGCATTTTATAAATATTGATGATATGCTATTTGATATCATCTGTACACATCTTCAGTAGCAGCAGCATATATGAATAAAGGATGATGAATTATTACGAATATCCATATCAATTTTGGCATGGTTTCCAGTTCTAGCCTGCATTAATCTCATTGGTCTATATAGCTAAAATGTGATTTATTGTGAATAGATAGAAGGCTAATAACATTTTTCGCCTAAGCAATGAAGATTTTTTTTGTTGGTATTGGTGGCAGTTTTGAACCTCTTATGGTTACTACTTTCCAGGATTTCCCTAAATATTGTCAAATTGGTTTGTTATTGGCTCCGCAGCCCTTGTTTTTTTTTTTGTTCCGATCCTCATTAATTCAGTTTGGACTGTGGTTCCTGGAGATATCAGTTAGAGGATGGGACGTTAGGAATAGCCTTCTGAATTTGTCTAGGGCATTGTTTTGTCTTATGAAGGGAAAATTATTAGTTCAGTATTAGAAATATAAATTGTGCTGCGAGTTGTGTTTTATGATTACCTAGTCAATTGGTGGGAATTTCTTGGTTCTGTTATACAGTGACTATTATTAAGTCTTTGTTTGCTTTTCTTAACGCCTTGTGTATTACGCCTAAATTACAATGCTAGTGTAGTGGTTTCTCTTTCCTTTCATCCTCCATTGTTTTTTTCCCGAAAAGTTGGTTTGATTCCCAAGTTGAAGCTTCAAGTTTATGGATCATGTCACCATGGGGTATAGGAGGTTCTGATAGTTGTCACCACCCTCATATGTCAAATTCTATGGGTTTGGGAAATAAACTTGACAAATTGTTGTTAATTTTTAGAATTATGAACATTATGGTTTTGTTAGACAAGCGCTCGACACTGACTCCAAATTTCATTGTCAGGATTATGTCATTGTCTTATTGAGAAATGGCAGGCAAAAAGAAGAAGCAAGGAATGAATTGAATGTGTTTTTGGGAGATGACAGTCATTCTTTTGTATCATGGTAATGTTTCGTAGACCAAGAGTGTATAATTTATTGAAGTTGCAGAATATCACTGTCAACTTAAATTTGTCATTGCTATTTATGATGTTATGGTCTTATTTAATAGGCTATGGAATCATCTGTCTTCAAACTTGGATCTATATATGGAACCCAAGGAATCTAATGTGGATGCAGCAGCTCAAACAAAACCTGCATCAGAGGATCATGTTGAAAGAAATGATTCACATCACTTGGATTCTGCATCTGAAAGGATTAAGTCCAATAAGTTATCTAGAAGTCGTCACAATCGAGAATGGAAAGGACTAATTAGGGATGCAGCTCAGCCCCCACCTCTTCGAAGCTCAGAGATAGACAATATTCGTGTAAAGGAGAAAACATATTGCAAAGTTGATCGTAGAAGATCAGTTTCTCCCCTACCTCAGGTTCACAAGAAAAGGAGTCGGCCTGATGAGCATCATGATTCAAAGGTTTGGATATATCTACTTTTCCTTCTCTTTCTTCTACTGGATAAACTGGTTTCCTATTAACCCGAAAATGCAATTTTCTGTATTTTTCATTTTGAAACTTAAAGCTGCAAGCCACCACACCACTAGTGATGTGATAATATATAGATCAATGTTTCCTTTATTCACAAAGGTGTGAACTTTGCATCCTGAAATATTCTTATTTCATTTAGCAGACTGGACACTGAGGTGTCTCTTGATTGTGTTTAATTCCAAATACATATGCATGTGTTAGTTTTATTGTCTCATTTTATCAAATTATGTTTTATATTTATTCATGTTCCAGTTATGGCTGGCCTTTAGTCATGTGATTGAGAACATCCTTGGGCAGTATGGTTGAAATAGCATGTTTTGACTCCTTGGTAATAACTGACTTAGAAATATAAATAATACATGGGTTCACTTTATCGGACAATGAATTGCTATAGATGTATTCTTTGACGAAGTGCTTCTGTGTAAAGTATCTTTTTATATGCTGTTCTAAAATTGCATAAGAATTCATAACTATTTATTTTCTCACGGTACATTCATCCATTTATAATATCTCTGCCCAAATGATGACTATTCTATGCCAATTGATATCTTGTGGTAAATTTTATGAAAAACTGTGGGCACGCTGTGATAATTGATGCATTATATTGGTATTTTTTTATGATTTATCATTTCACACTTCTATCTTAATTATTAACGTGTGGACATCTAGAGAAACATGGCCTATTATATATTACTTGCTTTGAAGATGTCAGAACACCTTACGTATAATGTTCGCTTTTTCCTCATTTTGCCTTGGTGCATCTGCATCATGACCCTTGTTCTGAATGATGTATTTATATATTACTGTCACATCAGAGATTTCACCTTGCTCATCACTCCAAGTTACTGATTAATCAAATGGCACTTTGGCAGAGGGGGCCAGTTTCTGGACCAACCATACATGCCACTCGTCGGCTCCTTCAATTTGCTGTGAGAGATGCAGTGGGAACTTCAAGGCCATCTAATTTGTCCACTGAGCATACATTGAAACGTCTTCGGTCAGTAGTTTCCACATCAACTGGAGGCTCATCATTAGTTGATCGTCCTCGCAAGATACAGTCAGTTGCAAGCGTCCCAAATCCAATGGCAACTGTAATTAAAGCAGTTGCAGAAGCAGCTGAAGATGTAAGAAAAGTGAAATCCTCAGGAAGTGTGTTTGATCGACTTGGCCGTGGTATGGGTTTATCAGAGACCATTAGCCAACAAATTGAGGATGTTACAATGAATGGGGGAGAATCTGGCGATGTCAACCAAGTTCCGGAGGATACAGGAAATGACTACAATGGAAAATATGGTAGGAATATTGCTATGGAAAGTGACACTGCATTTGCCTCTGATTCTACTTCTGACAATGAAGGTTATGATGATGTCAATATTATGGGCCATAGAGTTACGGGGGCTTCTCATAGTGGCACATCTGCTGGAAATAAGGCTGGAGATTCTTTGATGGTGCAATATAGTGTAGCTAAGAATAATGATACACGGAAAACGTGGAATAAAGATCAGGATCAGCCTGCGGCAGCAACAAACAATTCTCGCAAAATAGTGAACATATCTGTCAACGTAAATACATTTGAACCACCTCATTTTGATGACCCAAGGGATGCTACAGAAGTAGATGGCCGTAAATTTGTACAGGAGATGGAGGCAGGTTCTGGAAAATCGAATGTGCGATTAATGAAGGAGAATAATGATATTGCCTCAGTTGGTAATGGAAATGTAAGATACATTACTACTATGCATGTGTCTGATATTCTTTCCACTGATAGTGTGGTGACATCTTCTTAGTTCATCATTTCATTTCTTAGTTACTTATACTACATAGCTAACGTTGGGTTGCTGTTTAATAATGAACAGGCAAAAACATCTCTGGATGCTCGGAGGGAATCACATAAAACACTGCAATCTGCACCTGGTGAGTTCTGAACATATGAAATGATATCCCTGCCTATGCATAAAAATAACATGGTCAATTCATTTTCAAGTTTGTTACAATTTCTTTTATCTCTTTTTTACTTTTTTATGGGATCTATGAGGATGTTACATTTTTATAAACTCTTAAATGACTCGGATCTGCCTGCAGTTTTCTGGATTTTACTGTATCTGCCTGCCATTATAATTAATGACGTGTTTGATGTTTTTGTGCAGGCTTATATTCTGGTACCCGTCCCTTGGAGGATGCAGATTCAAGAACCATTTTTATCAGCAATGTAATAACTTGCATTTCGGTTATTTCAGAAAAGAAATGAGTATTTGTTCTCTGTCTGACATGTTCTCCCACACAGGTTAATTTTGGTGCTACAAAGGATAGTCTTTCTCGTCATTTCATCAAGTTTGGGGATGTGGTGAAGGTGGTTATAGTCACTGATGCAGCAACAGGGCAACCAAAAGGGTAAGATGCCTTTGATTTATCCCCTTTCAATCTTTGCGACAGGTCAAAACTCATTTCCTATAGTACTTACTAAACCATGTTTCTCAAGCAGGTCTGCTTATGTAGAGTTCGCTGGAAAAGAGTCCGCTGACAATGCGTTATCCCTGGATGGTACTTCCTTTATGTCACGAATCATCAAGGTATGAGTAACAGAAACGGACACGTTTTTATTTGTTTGAAGCATCTCTATCTACTATTCTGCTCAGTGGTTTTGTATGCACAATTTTCTTGATTTATGTACTTTTGTTATTGTTACTCACGGACCATTGAAGGATATGGAACTGTAAGGTTCTGCATCAGTCTGGTATTTTGAAAGTTCATGCTAATCTGTGGTACAATCTGTTGGCTTGTAAATAATAGCTATAGCTAGTCAGCCATATCAATCCACTATTTTCTCGCTTTGGATACTAAACCAAATCATGATGTATACTTGCAGGTAGTGAAGAGGAGCTCTGCCCATCAAGAAGCTGCCTCAAGTACGACTTGGCCACGCATCACCCGTGGCTCTCCGTACACAGTGGGTAGATTCCCCAGACTTGCATTCCCCAGAGGCTATCCTGGTGCTTATAGGTCTCCTCGCCTTGCCATCAGACCCGGTGCTAGAAGTATGCAGTGGAAGCGAGATGCTCCAGGTGAGGCTGCTTCACAAGCCCCTGGCAGTTCGGTAGCTTCCCCCGTATTTCGCAGTCTTACCTATGTCCGAACAGAGCCTAAACCAGATGGCAACTCGGGCTCTACCTAGTTCATAACTTAAAATTGCTATTTTGCCAATACAATCACTGGAGGGCAACCCGTCAAATTTTGCAATATAATTTTTTCTTGTACATGCTTGACACTTATCATGAGCTTAGGAGGGCGAGGACAACTGATTGCAAACCCTGTTAGCAAACCTTTTCTGTGCTTTCATTGTGAGGGAGGTTGAATTGAAACCATCCATATCTGAAATCTTGTCGGGGAGGGGAGAAGGTTATGCATTAGGTGCTTCTTCAAGTTTTGGTTCTTTCATTTATCGGTATTATTGATGGAATAGGAAAGAAGGCAACAAAAAAGACTGGCTGTGAAAATCTATTAGTATTTGCTAATTTATCATTCAAGGTTCAGTAATATTGCTGTTATTTTAAGTTGCAGTTTTAGTTGGTATGGCGCAGAGACTGAAAATATGCAAAAACTAGCACCATATACGTATTAAAACCTAACTTGTTTATTTAGTATGAAGATCATTTTGAAGAGCTGGTTTCTAGTTTATTTTGGCATCAAAAGCTTTCAACATGAAGCATATATTTGTGCCTTAGTGATTGCAACTTATTTGTTTGCACCGACTGTCCAATGAGGATTATAAACAACTTAGAGCGTCTAGGACGAGGGTATTCAATCAGTATGCCAAGTGGAGTTGACGCCTGGCATCTGCTAGCGTCGGCGTCGTGCTAGAACGGGTTGCGGTTGGCACCTGGCATCGGTCCAACATTGCCGGTGTCAATGTCCAGTAAGTACCAGATCAGTTTCTGGTGTCGATTCCAGGCACCATTATTCAACCCCTTATCCCCTGCCATCACGTGGAATCAGAAATAAAGATAGAGCCGTTGACATTGATAGATAGTTACATCAAATTGATATTTTTAACTAAAAATACTAGGAGTATATACGACGTGTAAGCCAAGTACTTGACTCATAGCTTAAGTCAAACACACAAATCAGTTTCTCTCTTCTGTTTAAGCCAAATTGTTACAATAACTTAAATAGAATTAATTGAATTTCATTTAACAATTAAATTAAAACGAAATGGATGTGAGTAACAGTAACCAAGGCGTTGTGCGTTGCAGAGTTGCCATCTCGAGCGATAAATAGAGGTGCGTAAGAGTAAAGGAGGAGATGAGATGTTGAATGAAATGAAGGAAAATGGGTGTATGTATAGTGGTGGATGTGTCGGTTGCACTTGTAGGATTGTGTGTTACATTAACACGACGAAAAACAAAAATTTCTAAAACTCTTGTCGGTATAATCCTAGCTAGCCTAGATCAACATGCATAAAGTAATGCTAATCTATGCATAATATAAACATAATTTACCTCGATATAGACAACTTTGGATCAATTGGTTCAAGACAGAGACCTTTGGTAGTGTAATCGTATGCGCTCACGTGTTCGCTCTCTAACGGTATT
>JAYMTN010001886.1:0-11943 GCA_036897425.1 Erodium trifolium
CTCTGGCGAGGAGGGCGGGTTGCTTATGCCCCCCCGCCGCTGCACTTGTCGCTTCCCCTGATCTGGTGGAGCCTTTCGATTTTGGCTCCCCATCTTCCCTTACCGGCCTCTTCCTACCAGCAAACACTGAAATAGTGGCAAAATTATGTGGAAAGTCTTCCTGGATGATCGGACGATCTACCCTAGGAGCTCTGTTGGCCCTTGGTTGCCACCCTGTTTCCTCTCGACTTGGCTCAGGGTCTCTTTTTCTTCATTGCCTCCTATCTTGTCTTGGTGCCTACGGGGCGAACAGGCGGGTTTGGTGTCCTGAGGATCCCTCCAGATAGTCCCAGTTTGTTGTCGGGATAGGTTTCCCATGTCGTGGTCGTACCAGAGCCGACTGGGGAGCTGGTGATATCAATGAGGGGCCTCTACTCCCACCCTCCAACGGACAAGCTGTAAACATATGACCCGCACAACTACATCCAAAGCAATGATTGGTCTCTCATACGAAACGTGTAACATTGTACGTACCTGAGACTTAGTGAGCCTAAACCTGAGCTGACTCTGAAGAGGGACAAGAACATCCACTCGAATCTGAATCCTCATGAAATCCCCCCAGCACATATCATATACGTCATCGTCCACCACAAGGCACTCCTATAGCTCCCCCCAACTTGAATCCAACACCCCTGTTCCACGCACCTACCGGAAGATTTGAGATTCGCGCCCAAATCGAAAAATGCGTAAATAACATATCCCTATGTCTCATATGGGCCTTGAGATCCGCAAAGAAAACCAACGAGTTTCGAAATTCCCAAGGTTTCCCAGCTAACACCCTCACTCGTTCTCTGGCCGTTCTGAAAAAGAAGACAACTACCCGTTCTTCCAGTGGTCTTGTTTCCACATTTTTGATTTCCCATTTATCCTCCGGCCATTCCACAAGCGTCTTCTAGAAGAAAGCTCGTGTGGTCAGAACCTTTGCTACTAGAACAAAAGAGAATTTTGTTCTCCTACCACACACTTCAAAGGGAGGAACAACCACCTCCTTGATATATAAACTTCCCATCCTTGATCCCAGTTCCCCCATTCTTGCTTGATCCTTGGTTGATGCTCCCCGATACCTACTAGCATTAACATTCGTGTTCTTTACGAATCAGGTTTGATCGCGGGTAGCCCTCGAGCTCCGAATGTTTCGGGTCAACCCGCCCTCATGGTCCATCATAATATTATGCCTTCCCGCCCCATTCATGGCCCGACCCTGTTCTTCCCGACCCTTAAGCCCCATTCCAATGGGCCCCGGCCCATGACAACAAATTGGGGACCCTCTTCCACATATCTCCTTACCGGAACCCTGCATGGTTCCTTGCCTTCACGCCAGGTTGCAGCTGATCTTTTCTCAGCCGGCTACATGTTGACTCCCCCGCCTGAATCCGAGGCCGGTAAAGTTGGGGCTTCGGGCAAACGCCCTCCATACCCCACCAGAAGATCGGTATCACCGTCCTCTGCCCCTGCCTCCTCCCTTGAAGAACCTCGTTTGCTCCGAGACCTTTGAAGTAAATCGGTGAGGACGAACCCAAACCTGTAAACTCCACCGAGTTCACCGTCCCCGGAGTATGGACGGGATTCCGATGACGCGATCTGGTTCCCAACACCGGAGTCCGCCTCACGATCCCGTGCGGCATCTCCAAAACATTCTCCTGAGATCTGCAACCTCCTTTCCCTCTGGGTAACCCCTGAGAGCCTTGCACCGCCGCCCTACTTGCGGAAAAAACGAGTTCCGGTCTCCATTGTATCGACATCTCACCAGACACCAGTGAAAATGTACCAGGAGACCGGCTTACCTCACGAGACCGCGAAATCAAAGACGCTAGAAGAGAGACACTCACCGTCCGAGATCCCGTCTCATCGCCGCTCGACACATGAATGCTACAGGGTTTGTTATCCCTTGCCGCCTCCATTGATCACTTGAAACCCTAGTCTTTCTGATAAAACACAACGTTATTTCGACGAAATGTATTTTAATAGACAATTTGAATGATTTCTCCTATGATTTATCCACACTATGATATGATGCTCTTTACCGAACTCCGATTCTTGGGAGCATGCTCGCTAAACTGCACCATGAGTGCGCACTTTAGCAGCTACCCCCATCCACCCGCACCCAATTCGTATCTGCATTATTCGCGTGTGTGTGTGCGGGAGGCCTTTCTTCCCGATTACACGGCCTGACTCTTCAGACCCTTTCTCTATCTGGAAATTAGGGTTCTACTTCATGCTCTTCACTCTGTCACTCCTCTGACCATTCTCTCTCCCGATATCTTTCTCTATATTTGTTTTATGTATCTGTAAACTCTATCAGATACACAGAGAGAATCTGTCGTCAGCACTCCGTTTGGTGTGATTCTCAATGCCTGTTTGTCATTCAAGCAAATCGTGCTCGGTGAGTCCTCGACGGAGCCAGGCCACTTCTCTTCTCTTGGGAGGGATAAGGGCTGAGTTTGGCGGTGTATCGGCATCGGCGCTGGAAATTCCCCCTTTTGCATTTCAATTTCAGGGCCGGCGTGCCCTATTTTGACCGGTATGGCTCCAAGCAGACGGAAGGGTGCGAGCAAGGCTGCCGCCGCAGCTGCAGCTCGCCGCAAATGGAAGGTCGGCGATCTTGTTCTAGCTAAAGTCAAAGGCTTTCCTGCTTGGCCTGCCACGGTAGGTTTCTTCTCCTTTTCTGTGAATTCTAAGGTGGATTTTTTGCTTTTTTTTATCTGGGCTTAATTCTCAGTTGAAAAATACGGATTTAGCTGAACTTTTGGGTTGCATGATTGCTGTTTTTTGTGTTTTTAGCTTGCTCAGTGGTTTCAGGACTTGTTTGTGGATCTGCAAAAATTGGATGATATCATTTCTGAAGTTTATCTAGTTTTATGCTGTTTCAATGGTGCTCACATGTTCTTACTGGAGAGGAACTGTCCAGTAAACTGTGAAATTTGAGCTTGGTTTTTGATGGTCGTTATGTTTCCCGTTGTATTGTATTTTCCCTTTTCCACCAAGTTTGTTAGGATATGGTGACTTGTATTTCTACTGGACATATGACTGGAGAAATAAACTCTGGATTGTATTTAATAAGCACCAGAGATTTGGATGATGGTAAAATTTTGTGCCTTTTGGAGTAATATTAAAGGACTGGGTGAAATTTGCTCAAAGAATGTTGTATGGATTGAAAAATAGAAGGTTGCCTAAATGTCTAGGTTGTAAAAAGATGATTGTTGTTTCTCTGTTTGATTCTGCTATAGCGCATTGTTAGGAGCTTCCGCTAGTGGGTGATTGATTTAGGCCACTAAATGTGCATTTACTAGCAGTTTGTTATTAGTGCTTTCATTTTTAGTGTTAGGATTACTTTTACATGTTTTCAGCTACTATCTCATCATCCTTAGAGATCAAGAGTTAGACTAGTATTTATAGGTTGGAAAATGCATAAAGTGAATTACGTTCGACTAGCATTCCCAAAGTAGGATGTTTGGAAATTTACAGTGTCCATTGATTCAACTTTCCACTTGCATGGTTTGTGTAATGGCATGAAGAGAAATTCACGGGTCATATACATCCTTAGCATACATGACGGTTGAATTGATTAATGCAAATGTTGCAAGTATATTAGTGGAAAAGGAAACATTATGGTACGTAAATCATCATCGGAGAAGGTTTTATCATGTTGCACTGTAAAATTTTCCATCTTCTGCTGATATTTTAGGTCCCCATTCCGTGGAGAGAGGAGTAATTTCCAACTATCTAGTGCCAGGATATTATCTCCTCCTATCCTATCTATCCAGGATTATGTACATGCCCATGTTGCAAGTTAATAGTTTTACAAGGGGTCCCCAAAAGTGTATGGCATGCAAAGATCAGCCTATATGAGTCTTTTTAAGAAAAAAATTATCTCCTAAGCGATCATATAAACTGCCAGGTGTATTTGTTGAGTTACTGAATTTATTTCACCTTTTCTTGATGGCACATCTTAGCGGTTGTCTTATCCTCCTCGTACATGTGAAGGAACTCTTTGAATGGTTCTTGGAAAGTTCACGATTTTGCCATAACTCTCGGTTGTGATATCAATCTGTTACAGGGGTTGTCGTCGTTGGACTAATCTTGAAGATTATGTGAAATTTGTTTTTAAACATATCTGTTGCATGAGTTGGAAAGGGATAGTCTTTCATGTCACTAGAACGACAAAATGTTTAAGTTGCAAAATACTGTGTTTTTTCCACTAGATCTTATATAATGGAATGTTTCATTGTTTTGGTCAACTGCACATCTTACTTTTATTCGTAGCTTTTGCGTACGTTCTTTTCACTCATTTTATTTATTAGCTGGGCTTATTGCTAATGTCAGGTAAGTGAACCAGAAAAATGGGGATATTCTACTGATTTGAAGAAAGTACTTGTCTACTTCTTTGGAACTCAACAAATGTGAGTGTTTGTTATTATTGTTAGGTATCATATTTTAACCTATTAGGAATTTCTAGGGATGTTTTTACAATTTAAACTAGTGAACAATCATATGTTCTGACATAAATATAACTGATCTTTCTTGCATATAGTGATGGAAATATATGGTTTGGAGTTTTTATGTAATATTTTCACATTGGCATTAGTATTGTTGTTGGTGATGTTAATTTCGGAATATCTGTCATTATCATTTTTTTTGCATTATATCCTCTGTCCAGTATCAACTTCTGCCTTGTCTGCAAGTTATCTAATCAGGCTCTCAATTGTCTTCTTCTGTGGTAATCAAGCTAATAGTATGTGCAATAGTTTTTTTCGGCTTAGTTGTTGGTATAATTTTTGTATTTATTTCTTCTGTCTTTTTGCTTCTTGGCATTCTAGACAACTCTTTGGTGTAGTTATAATTTCTCAAATGGATTATAAATGGATGCAAGTAAGCTTCACGTTGTTCAAATGTCGATCATGAATATATAAAGTTGTACTAAAGTTTTTATATCAGCAAAAACAATCAATATATTAATAAAAGGCTGCTGATTCCAAGAGGGGAACAAGCAGCACCCGACACAATACGAAGAAGAATGCTGAACAGCAAGCTTCACCGAAGTTTAAAAATAAGAGACATACAAGAACAAAAGAAGGAAAGAGAGACATAAAAGAAAGAAGGAAAGAAAGACACAAAAGAAATGAAGAAGCGAGGTAGATGTAGAGAGAAAATTAACTACAGTATGCCCATAGGATACTAAAATTTTGAGGGCGTGTGAAGAAGAAACCGAGCTGGATGAAAGACCGAGCAAGTATATGAAGCAATCAACCAAGCCTCCTGAATCATAGGCTGAAGTCTTGAGATAAGTTGTTTGTCGCTGCCTTTTAATAATACTACAAGGGATTATTGACCAAAGTCCAAGTTTCCTCGGCTTCAAATCTGGAATCAGAACCTAGCCAAGAGACTGTAGAAGCCTTTAAATCAAGATGAGGAGGTTGAGAAGGGGATGGATGCAACTTGGATTCTGGGAGGCAACTAACGATATAGTCACCAGGTGGAAGTGCTGACTAGGAAAATTTATTGGCATATGGGACTTCGTTTCAGATTGGGTCACTGGGGCGGTTTATGGCTAGAGAGAAAGTTTACCACCCAATACTGAAGACAAGATCATGGTTTGTCTTGAGTTAGAGTTTTGAGAGTACATAGTAAACTCCGTTAACTTTTCTGCTTGTGTCTTGAGTTCCTCCTTCCTAGATTATAGTTTGAAATGCATGATGCTTGGTTAGGTCTTACCTTTCTGTTGTCAATTTCCGTGCTTGCACCGTATATTGGTTTGATTATGATCTTGTTAGCTAGAGTGCTGTTTTGAATGTGTTTATTATCATGCAGAGCATTCTGCAACCCTGCAGATGTTGAAGCATTTACAGAGGAGAAGAAACAATCTCTTCTGGTCAAACGTCAGGGTAAAGGTGCTGATTTTGTTCGTGCAGTACAAGAGATTATTGATAGTTATGAGAAATCAAAGAAACCTGAACTAGGTGATGTTATTAATTCTGGTGATGAGGTAAACGGTGGGAATTCAGTGGACTCGTCAAAGAATATATCAAAAGATGAGGAAGGAGTTCCCACAGAAACTCTTGAACTAGATTCAAAACCTTGGGGAGATAAAAGAGAACCATGCCTTCCAATTGAGGATGTTGTAAAACAAGCAGAGTCATTGCATGAGAAAGATAGTGTCCAAGAGAAACTTACTGAGGGTTTATTGGCTGCAGAATCCTCGCTGTTAGCTATTTACACTTCAAGAAAAAGATCAGGAGGCTCACGACAAGAAAACTCTGTCCCACAAAGGAGGGCACTTCCTGTTCGAAGGTCAAGAAGCTCATCTAGGGTGGAATCTGGTCAGTTCCAGAACTTTGTGGTGTCAAATAATGATGGTGGCAAGGTTGGTGGGAATATTGTTGCTAATGGAGCACGAGATGGATCTGTAAGAAGAAATAAATGGAACAGCAGGAAATCACCAGACATTTTGGACTGTGATGTCAGTGCTGAGGACAATGGGTCTGATACTGTCTCAGTTGAATCTGATTCCCTTGGTGTTAATGTAGGCAACATATTAGATTCTGGTAGTAAACCTGAGAACTCAGAGACTGTAGGTATTGAGTGTAGCAAAGGGCTTGATCTTCAAATAAAGGCTGATGTCATGAAAAAGAAGCGGAAACCAAATAGAAAGTGGAGCATGAATGAGGCAAATGAAAATATTGCTAGACTGCAGAAAGATGCAGGTTTGAATGGAGAGGAGAATGATACTGGCCAAAATTTACATCATATTTGTGAAAAAACAAACGAAAGTGAGTCTATGGAAGACGGAGATGAGCATCTGCCATTGGTGAAACGTGCCAGGGTGCGAATGGGCAAACCATCATTCGTGGAGGAGCCAAGTAGGCTTCAACAGGTGGAAGAAAAAGCCCTAGATGACGTGTCAGCCAGTTCGGTTGCGCAGAATAGCTTAGCCTTAACTTGCAACAGTTATGAAACCCTTGATAGAAACACATTTTTGGTTAAGGGAACTACGGATGATACATCACCTTCCAAGGGTGGTACCCAGTATTCAAGAAATCAAACTCATTTTTCGAAAGTTAAGAAAAACCAATTATTTGGTTGTTCAGCTGATGGTGAAGCTGCATTACCTCCATCTAAACGCCTTCTTCGTGCACTGGAAGCTATGTCAGCTAATGCTGCTGAAGAAGAACAAAGATGTATCACAGCATTAACCAAGAATTCTTCAATCAATGGGTGCTGTGCTTCCCCTACAAGTAGGTGCCCTGATATGGCTGTGGAGAATAGAGAAGGGAATGGTTTTGGATCGCGAAGCGTAAACTATTCTGCCAAAAGTGCTACTCAGATAGGGGCATCTGAATTCTTTACCTCTTTAAACCCTATGAGTTCTGAGGAAACTTCTAGTTCTGGAGGGGTGGATATTTCTGATACACCTATTCAATTTTTTGAGAGGAAGGAACATGAATTTGACAAAGATTCAGCAGCAGAGACTGCAGGCATTGTTGAGGGAAGCAATCCTATAGGGTCAGCTGCTGGTACTGATGCTGTTCAAATGGTGGGTAATTGTGGAAGTCCGGAAAGTTTGTTGTCCAGTGCTGTCATGGGACAGTCTAATCCCACATCTAATCAAGTTTCGTTCAACCAGTTCTTGCCATCACAAGATATAAGTGATGGTAAAGAACTTGTGTTGAGCAATTGTAAAGCTGGAAGTTCTTATAAAGAACTTGATATTTCAGAACATGACATGCCAGGTGCGAACATTGTGCAAGGGATTGGTGAGGCTAATAAAGTTTCGCCAGGAGATGATGCAAAAATGCATGAGCACTGTTCCTGTGGCACTGATTGTGAGAATATCGAATCTTTGAAGTCTCAAGTTGATGGCAGTTGCCAAGTTGATGGACTGTAAGTGTTTCTAATTTTATGTGTTTGTTGTAGTCTTACTCAAAATGTATACCTGTTTGCAGTTTTATTAGTTTTTTATGCTTCTTTGTGTCAGGTGTGAGGCTGTCAGTGATAGAGTCGAATTGAAAGAAGAGCAGAAGGGCACAAGCTCTGTTTCTGTTTCTTCCGATGATTGCACGAGTGAAAAGATTCCCTCAGATGTTCTTTCAAGTCCACACCCAACTGTTGGGGTAGATTTTCCTGCACAGTCATCTCCTAGTACCTTAACATGTCACATTCCAACTACAGAAAGTGCTAATTTCCCTAAATCCAATGGTAGCTGTTCTCCTAATGATCGTCTAGCACAGAATATAAGTTTTGTCACTCCTGTTGTTGGTGAAGGAAAGGGTGAATCAGTGACTCAAAAAACAGTATTGTTTAGCAAGTGGGGCAATCATGCAGAAGCACAGGCTGCTTTGTCATCATTTGAGGCAATTCTTGGAACCTTAACAGGGAAGAAGGAAATTATTGGCCGAGCAACACGCATAGCCATAGAATGTGGAAAGCTGGGTCTTGCTGCTAAGGTAGGAGTAATTATGATAAGTTTGGATCACATGTTTCTCATGTTCTACCCCACTACAGGGTGGTAACTAACTCATAAAAAGGTTAGTATTGGTAATCTATGCATATAACTAA
Organism: Erodium trifolium; assembly: GCA_036897425.1. Lineage (NCBI taxonomy): Eukaryota > Viridiplantae > Streptophyta > Magnoliopsida > Geraniales > Geraniaceae > Erodium > Erodium trifolium. Next base: position 8,593 of record JAYMTN010001886.1, read on the forward strand.
CTACAAGAGAAACTTGACACTAGTTTTTAGACATCCAAATTTGGAGAATAGAATACTTGTTTTGGGATTTAGGGAGCATTTGTGAAATAGTTTTGGCAGCGTATTTACAATGGGTGGCGTTCTTGTACTTGAATTTCTTTACAGCCACGAGCTGGAGATCCAATCTATTAATAATGTGAGCCTCAGAACTTCCGTCTGAATAAGTATGTGCATGGCTATAATATATGAAGAAATGTATATGATTAATCGACATGGCAAGTTGAGGTTGGATGTCTATTAAGTTGTTTACTGTTGGGGACATGTAATGCTTTTTTTTGCCTTGTTTCTTATAAATAAAGATTATTATATGATTTGGATAAACAGACAGGCTTTGACTTTATTTGTTTTTGTTAACGTTGATTACCAATTATCTGTAATTTAGGTTATGGAAATTCTTACTCGAAACTTGGAAAGTGAAACGAGCTTGCATAGAAGAGTGGACCTGTTCTTCCTGGTAGATTCCATTACTCAATGTTCTCGAAATATGAGAGGTAACGTATTTCACTTTCTGTTAACAAAACCTACATTGCAGATTTTATGATATAGGTAGACGGGAGGACAGTTAAACTGGAGAAAGTTGAACAACAGTTATCTTTCCCTCACTTGGTAGGGTGGAAACTAGGAGAGAGAAATAATTGGGTGCAAGTATAGAGATATGTTCTAATTGAGTTCAAAATTCCAGGTGATGTTGGTGGTATGTTCCTTTCAGCTATTCAGATGTTGCTGCCACGGCTTTTATCAGCAGCTGCTCCTCCTGGAAGTACAGCTCAGGAAAATCTCAGGCAATGTTTAAAGGCAAGCAATTTTTTTTATGGGCTTTACAGTGTATCATTGCTTGTACCTTGGTTTCATATGGTTTTTGGTTTGTGTTAGCCCTCTTCATCCATTATAGTCGGTTGCAGGTTTTGAGGGTTTGGCTTGATAGAAAGATCCTGCCAGACTCTGTTGTTCGCCACCATATCAGAGAACTTGAGTTTCATGGTGGTGCATCTTCTGCTGGTGTGTACTCTCGTCGTTCATCAAGAACGGAAAGGTCTCTAGATGATCCTGTTAGAGAAATGGAGGGTATGCTTGTTGATGAATATGGAAGGCATGTATTTGTTTTGTTTGTCTGGTTTCTTTGTTATTTAAATATTTGCTGAATATCACTTATTAATTACATGTTTTTTTTACCTTAGCAATTCAAGTTTTCAGCTGCCTGGGTTTTGTATGCCTCGTATGCGCAAGGATGAAGATGACGGAAGTGATTCAGATGGAGGGTGTTTTGAAGCAGTCACTCCTGAACATAAACCTGACACCCCTGAAGAACAGGAAACAAGTAATATAGGTGAAAAACATAGACACATCTTGGAAGATGTTGACGGTGAGCTTGAAATGGAGGATGTGGCTCCTTTGCGTGATGTCGAAATGAATGCATCAAAGAACAAATATTTACAATCTTCACAAGATGGCTCTGACCAGCCCTTACCGCCCTCTGCTCCTCCTCCACCACCTCCCCCTTCCCTTCCCCCTCCATGTGCAATGTCCAAATCATATTCTGCTTCAGTAGATTCAAACATTTATGCAGCTACAAATGTGCGTTACTGTACTTTGTATTTCGTTTCTCATTCTATTACACATTCACCATTGGTTTGAGCAAGGACTAAATTATGTTCTTACGAGTCTTGTGCTATTGCAGAATATGCAAGACAACTCAGGACAATCCGTGCCGCCACATTCGATTTCATCAAGAATAAACCCTAGGGATAAGCAAATCCACAGGCAGATACCTGACCCTGCTGGCAGCTATCCCATCCGATCAGGGAATAATGGTGCTAGGTTTTATAGCAAGCCTTATCTTCCACGGCCACCCCATCCAGCATCCTCAGATCAGTTCTCTTATGTTCAACATGCAAAGTCTCGGAGGGAGGTTTCCTTCCCCAACAGATATCATAATAACACGGGTGGGGGGAAGTTTTACAATAACCATGACAGAATGAAACATGCCCCATATGAGAATGGTGCCAACTGGAGGCGTCACGCCCCCCCTTTTCCTGGTAAAGCTACTTTTTGTTTGCTATTTCTCGTGATACAATGTCTCAAATTTGTTTGTTTTCAGGTCCACGATATGCTGACAAAGGCAAAACATCTTACCCACACGCTGGCCCTTCACGTGAGCCAACAAGGTTTCAAAATCAAGAGTGGCATGCTCCTCCACGTGCCATTAATCATAGAAATTCCTTGCCAATGAGACATCCCTCGGAAGGTCAGATTCATGTGGGCATGTAGAAGTAGATTATTTTTTTTGTTTGATTTCTATATTTAGATCTTATATGCGTGAACATGTTTGCATTAAGTTCTCATTGCTAAGGCTGCATTTGGGAAGTTTTATTTGGAAATGGGTATCACATCTCTTTTGTGTAAATTGGGGATAGATGCACAGTGTTCTCTGATCCCTATACCCATTCTCATTCCCTCATATCTCCTTATTTTAATTTCTATTATAAAATTGATAATCATCGTATGCCTGAGATGGTTAGGGAATGAAAATGGGAAAGAAATTGAAGCTATATTAGGTCATCCTCATTCCCATTTCCAGACCCTTATCCAAACTCAGCCTAAGTTTATTTGATTGAGTTCAGTATGGGTTATGCTAATGCCAATCTTTGGATTGTGAGGACGGCAATAAAATCCCAGACTTAAATTGACCACCTTGTGTTATGCAGGTCCAAATTTTTGGCAGCCCAGCAGGTGACAAATATTGTTACAACCTAGAACTACAGGTGTTTAACTTTTAACTTTGTATTAAAATATCTGGTATCAGGTCTCCTTTGCCCTCTATCTTATGTTTTGTTTTGGTGGTTGCTAGGTGTGCCCCATTTTAGCCCAGGGCTCTGCAGCTTGTTCAAAGGGACTGGGTTATTTCGTGGAGTCTAAAGCCACATTGCATAAGGTCTCCTAAAGGCACATTGCCGATGTGCCATGTCACTGCATAAGGGTGTTGTCGGTGCAGAAGAAAAGCGTGTAGATTGTGTGTATATATTACATGTATTGTATTTTGCATCTGCAAATAGCAGGGAGAGCACAGTAAGGGAGGAGACAGAGAGTGATGGTTATGAGGTTGTGAAGAATAGATGTCATGCTTAATGGTTTAGCATAATTTATTTATTGGAAGGTGGACAATCTATAGGTGAAGAAGGTTTCTGGTGATTATTCTTTGTGCAGAAACATTGTATGAGCACATTTAAAAACAAGGGTAAATTACAAATGAGTACTCTGAAGTTGTCACTATTAATCGATGATTACCCTGAAATTCAATATATACCGATACAT
>JAYMTN010001887.1:0-11943 GCA_036897425.1 Erodium trifolium
ATACGTATAGTCCTTTATGTCATGTCTTATTGTTAAGATGGCTTCACTTTACATTGAGTTTGATTAAAATGTTAATCTCATTATATATAAATATGGAAATACAACCTTAAATCTTCAAAAAGTAGAACTAGAAAATAAGGATTCAACTTTAGATCTACTGAAATAAAAAGTAGAAAATATAGATTTAGAAGGCAAAAATTACAAAAAATAGATCTCAGTTAACATCTATTATAGATCCGAAAATAATAACAAAAAAGAAACAGAGAAACATATCTACAAAGAATTTTTAGGAAAAAAGAGATCTAAGATAACATGCATCCCATATTCGAGAAAATAAATTCTGAAATAAAAAAAGTAAGAACAGAACACATATGTAATAATTAATAAAATAAATGAAATAGAAGGAGGGAAGGGAGATTGAAACTTGGATGTTGTCTTGGATTTTAGGGTTAGAAACTTAGAAAGATGAAGACATGGATGAGTGGCTGAGGATTTTGGAGAGAAGTAGAGAGAGAAAGATTATGGTATTGTGTGGCTGAATTTGTGTGTGCGCGCATATGAAAGGAGAGCTAGAGTAAATTACATATATATATATATATATAGGCTAGTTTAGGGTTAAAGATGAATGGGATGTCGATTTGGGCTTGAATATCAAGTTTAGAAAGGTTAAAAGCCCATCACGTTATGGCCCAAGTCTATGTCCGGTCGGTTTAACAAAACCGTCGGTTTAGAGAATGCTGGACCGACAACCGACCATTATATGTCCGGTTTGATCATTTCCTCACCGGAAACTGACCGGAATCCACCGATTTCGGATTTTTCGGTGGAAATAGCGGTCGGTTTCGATCGGAATCCGGCGGTGTGGATTTTTTTGCCCACCCCTAATTACATTGTCCCAAATGGCCATTTGGAATTGTTCTTTATCCTCTAATCCAGTAGGAGATGGGAGTAATGACGGTCCCATATGTAAACAAAATCTATTTTGTAACATGATTTCTTCCATGTACTACAAACATTATATACCTTCATAATAAAACCATAATCATAAATCATCACAATTATTCCATAATCTCTTCATAGAAAAAACATCATGTTATCACAATCTTACTATAATATATATAAAAAATTGAAGCCCATAGCAGAGCGACATCCCTCTTAGATAGGAACTTACCATATAAAATTTGAAACCATTTCAACAAATATCCGGAACGAAAAGGTGAGGAAGGGGCAGGATTGTGTTTCAGCTCTGCAATTATATAACATATGCACACAAGTGTGAAAAGGGATTCATATAATCCAACCATGCGATGAAATTCATGTACAAAGTAGTAGCATTATAAATTGCCACGTGAACCATACAAAATCGTGAATCCATCCGAGTCCGCTAAATTCGGAGCCACTCTAAATTTGCTCCACAAAGATAGACAATTTCAGTACATGTTGTTGCTGAAAAAAAAGAAAAAAAAACAAAAAGAAATGGGAAAATCCGAGAAACGTGTACACGGTGGACCCACAATATTGAATAATTTCTACACCCTCTGATTAGGTCGGATGACGCTGTTTTGACTTTCTGTCAAATATTTTTATTTAAATTTCCGAGCTATGGGAGTTATTATAACAGGAGAGGAGGAGGAAGACAAGGAGCAGAGTCAAGTATTGAATCAGTCCTCTGTTTTGGCTTTGCTTACACACTCTGCACCTTCTTCTCCGCTAAGGGAGATGGGAAATTGCTGGGGATCATCCGCCGTCGGCGCTCACAGTCCTGGTACAGTTTCTGGGTTCTGACGGTTGTGATCGGACGGTCCTGATTTATCGACTGACTGATTGATTTTGTGTTGTGCAGAAATGGGTTTAGCGGGAAAGAAGGTCAGCAGCAGTAAATCGGAGAAAGCGGGTAATAAGAGTGGAAGGATCATGGACACGCCGAACCTGAAGATGTTCACGTCCGCGGAGCTGAAGACGGCCACCAGAAACTTCAGGCCGGACACGGTTCTCGGCGAAGGCGGATTCGGGACGGTGTTCAAGGGGTGGCTGGACGACAAAACCCTGGCGCCGTCCAAGGTGGGCGTCGGGATGGCCATCGCCGTCAAGAAATCCAGTCCCGACAGTAACCAAGGGGTGCAGGAGTGGCAGGCCGAAGTTCAATTTCTGGGGAAATTCAGGCATCCTAATCTGGTCCGGCTCCTCGGTTACTGCTGGGAGGACAAGGACTTGTATCTCGTCTACGAGTATATGCAAAAAGGGAGCCTCGAGAATCACCTTTTCAGGAGTAAGTTCTCATTCAATATATCCACTACTTGTATTTACACTTGAATCTGAATGTGTATGTATTGCAATTGCAGAAGGTGTAGAGCCCTTGTCATGGGAAATAAGGCTCAAAGTGGCCATTGGAGCTGCTAGAGGCCTTGACCATTTGCACACTTCACAAAACTCTGTCATTTACAGGGACTTCAAGGCCTCTAACATTTTGTTGGATGGGGTAAGTAATTAACCTTTCTCCTTCTTGAGTCAAAGACTTATCAGCCTATAATATATATGTATGGATGATAATGGATTGTGTTTACTTGTGTCCAGGCCTTCAATGCCAAACTATCTGACTTCGGACTTGCAAAGCTAGGACCTGCCAATGGCTTCTCCCATGTCACCACCAGGGTTATGGGCACATACGGTTATGCAGCCCCCGAGTACCTTGCCACGGGTCATTTGTATATAAAGAGCGATGTCTACGGTTTCGGAGTTGTCTTGCTTGAGCTGCTGACGGGTCTGCCGGCTTTGGACAATAACCGACCCACCAACGAGCACAACTTGGTGGAATGGGCCAAGCCTTCGCTCTCCGACAAGAAGAAGCTCCGGAAAATAATGGACCCGAGGCTCGAGGGTCAGTACCCCATGAAAGCTGCCTCCCAAGCGGGCGAGCTCATCCTTAAATGCCTCCAACCGGACCCCAAAAACAGGCCATCTATGGGACAGCTCTTGGAGGATCTTGAAAAGATCAACGCCGTCAGGCAGACACCTAAGGAGGCGTCTAAAGCCACTGAGGTTATCAGGAGACGCCAAGAAGAGCATTCCAGACGCCACAGCCGGTCACCCTTGCACCAGAAACACGCTCCTAGTCCGAGGGGCCGAGCCTATTAGTACTAGTTTTGTCGAGGGACACTTGTATGTTGTATGTGAATTTTGGGCAAAGTATAATGTTGTTCTAGAATATATATTTCTATTTTTCAGATTTGTCTAGCCTCAGGTATAGAGTATCCCAAAGTATCAAAGTCTCGATTGACCCTGAATGGGTAAAAAGTTGTTGGTGTGACAAAGGTGCAACTAAGAACTAGGTGCATTCCTAAATTGGCATGTAGATAGATCGTATCATTCTTTAATAAACATACGAAGAGTTATATTTATCAATTTAGGTTTTTAAGTCCACAAAACTTTATAACTTAGTTTTTTTTTAATCAGCGATATTTTAAAACAAAAGCTCAAAATTTCCCAAAGGGAAGAATTGAAAAACAACGTTCTAACTCTTCATATGTTTATTAAAGAATTATACGATCTATGTACATGACATGCCAATTTAGGAATGCACCTAGTTCTTAGTTGTACCTGTGTCACACCAACAACTTTTTACCCATTCAGGGTCAATCGAGACTCGGTTACTTTGGGGCACTCTATACTTTGAGGCTAGAATCAGAAACTCTCTTTAGACCTTTGACCCTCACACTAACCCTAGCCGCCGCCTTCATCTGAACTCCCCCCCACCCTAATGCCGGCTACGTCATGTCTTTCGGCCATGGTTATAATCGGCGGTGGTGCCCTTCCATTCCTTTCTCTTCCCCCACGTTTTTTCTGCCTTCTCCTTTCCTTTTTCTCTCTTCTCTACTCGTTCTTAACCCTTCTTCGACCTTGCTGCGGTACCGGATTGTTCATTCTTCCCCGGCGTCGATTACTAGATCCAGATGTGGGAAGCATTTCCTCTTATCCTTTGAGAGGATTGGCGTGGATCTGGACCTGTTTGAGGGCTTGCTGTGTTTGGACCTCGCCACATATCTCCTCGCCAACCGTTGATTCGTAGCCTTTCTCACCGGATCCTGCTCGTGGTGTTCCCTTCCACGACTTGGACCGACGGTGGTAAGGCTTGTTTTGCTGGTTTGCTCTGTATTTCCAGATCTGGCCACTGTGGCCGTTGTTCTAGGCAACTCAGGTACTTCTCGACGTATTTTATTGTCCCGGTGTGAGTGGTTGTCTCGGTGCCTCTCTCATGGCTTTCTTGGGGAACGGATGGTGCTCCTTCCCTGGCTTCACCTTTTCCTCTTTGTTTTCGGTTTTTCCCGAGTCTCGTCTGTGTGTTTTGCGAGTGGTTTCAGTCTATTTGGCTGTGTTGGGGTTAGGTGTTAGTTGGGGCCGGGGTTTTTGTTCGTCTCCCTTAGGGCTGTGTTGTTGTTGTACTGGGGTGTTTTCGGTGGCTTGAGTGTTCTGATTTGGATCAATTTGGGTTGATGTTCGAGGTGGCTTATGTCCCTTTTTCTCTATCTTATTTGTCTTCCTCACCTGTTCCTTATTCGATGTTTGGTTTGGTCTTGCCTCTCTCCACCCACCTCGGTGGTTGGACCTGCCAGTTTGTTGGTGTTGGCCGTCGTCGGGTGTTTAGACCTTTGTGTCTTTGGTTGAGACCACCATTTTTCGTCTTTAGGTGCAGTGTGTTCTGATAGGTTTTACCTATTAGATTGGTCTCTGCCGTTAGCGGTGTTGGCCGTCGGCCTGTTAGGGTTCGGTTTACTCTCGTTTTGAGATCGATTGCTCTGATGAGACAGGGTTAATCACATTTGGATAGTGGTTTGGGTATTACATAGCTGTTTTGCTCTTAAAGGTTGTAAAACCTAGGTTTCAGACTGTTTTTCTTTCTCGAGCTTCATGGTGGTAGTATTTGGGTTTTAGACCTTACTATTTGTTTTTTAGTTTTAAGCTTCAATTGGTTTTAATTCCGGTTTTTAGATCTGGTAGTTGTTTGTTCTTAGTTGGACTGACTATTGTTGTGGTTTGATCCGTGCAGGATAAGTAGTTTGGTTTGCTTCAAAGTTGGAATATCTGGGGTATAGGATTGTTAGACCCATCTTAGTTTCGGTTTAGGTTTCTTACTTTTGCAAGTTTACTTGCGCTAGGGATCCCATTCGGGATTGCCTTGTTTGTAAGTTACCTTGGTATTTATAAAAAAAATTGCTGATAAAAAAAATTGTTCTAGTATGCAAACAAACTACCGGTCATGCTTATGTGCTAAAACCATTCCAAGCCACCCCATTAAACCTGAGCTTGGCAAGGTAAACCAACAGAAGGCTCGAAACATTGTTGGGCCTAAACATAAACCATCTAGGGGACAACAAACGTGCATCGAGAGTGCACGCCTCGGGCCGGAGCACACCGACCGAGGGTCGTTGGAGGGTTCCAACGCCGGCCATCAAGACAAGAACACACTCCATCAGACAACAGTCACCAACACAACACCGACATCCCCTCCCTCAATAGTCATCATGATTGCCCGCCAACGAAACGATCGCACGAGAAACCCCGACTCCAACATCTATGAAAGAACCATAACAACGCTAGAGGTCAGCACCCCAAAATGACGACGAGACGAGTCAGAGAACCAGATGGAAGAACCTCATGCGTGAAACCCCAAGAACCGATACCATCTTACCTCTTCAACCAAAACAAAAGGCGGTGGCCTACGGCACAACGGAAACCGAAGACAAATGATTTGACTTGGTAAAGAGTCCAGAGATCCGAGAACCAGGGTGAAGAGACGAAAACAACATCAATCCAAAGGAGATCGCAAGAGAGCGTGAAGAGAGGAAAACAACATCAATCCAAAGGACATCGCAAGAGAGCAACAACGTAGGGAATATCGATCAAATTTGAGAGAAGCAACGATAAGGAAAGGTGGAACAAGAGGGGAGGAAGAAAGAAACCCAACAGCTCCCATGGCCACAAGGACCACGAGGGCCGCCAGCTGTGAGGGCTCAAGGAGAAAGGGTCCACCAGACAGCTAGGGTTCATTTAGAGAGAAAGAGATGGGTGAAACCTATACATAGTGGACTTGAAACTTTATAACTTAGTGACAACGGAAATGATATGCATTCTCACAAGCCCGCATATAGATTTCTGTACAGACAAGTCACTATTATGAATGTGAAACCTCATTTCCAGTAAACGCACATCAGCATCACCACCACTAGCAAATATAAATGAACAATTTCTACTTCCATGCAAAAATTCAATATGGACAGTTTATCATTGACAGAGCACTTTGATGCTCCAGCCTACCCCCATGAAACCTAGGAGGCTTCTGTAACAACAAACTAGCAAATTACTCAACCTTACCATGTTTTTGATCCAATGCTTTACTTTCTAACACACAACATCCTCCTTCAGCACAAGCAAGCTTCCAGATTCCACAGCATAACTATGAATCAAATCTCCGGTTTCTCCAACACGTCACACGTTTTCTATGATTGGTTTCTCGGAACTATACTAATACAACACTAGCAGCCAATGCCACTCCCCGAGAGAGTCTTCTTGGGTTTGGGAATCGGCCAATATGTACAATGCATGATTGGACATCAAATGGATGCTATGAAGGAGCACTGTTACCGAATGAGCTCCCAAGATGATGAGAAGCTTGGAGGCAGAGTCTAATCGTTTCCCCCTGAGATGATCGACATACATCCACACATTCCTCCAAATCAGCATTACATGTCAATAGAATCCACTCAGAGTCATCATCAAGGTACTTGAGATCGAATCTACTCATGTCATCTATACTAAACCGCCTAGCAATCTCCTGCAATAAATCATTGAATCCCCAGTTGCTTTGCATCCGGAACCTGATGTTCTCGTCCCCATATGCAACTTTTACTCTCTGAGCATTCCCTTCCCGTGATTCCTGGCCACCATTAGCCAAGATTGGGGCACCAATGGGATGGTTACTGAGAGCTTTATGGCTATGAGATCTTGTCATGAGATTTGGTCCTTGTTTTGTCCAGGCATACAGTTCTGCATCACTTCTGACTTTCTTTAGCATTCCCACTGAGTCTTCCAGGACCACGGGATTTTCACTATCGGCTATGTTAGGTTCAGAAGGATGTGGATGTGTCCCGCTGGAACCAAACTGGCTTGAACTGGAATTCTGACTGCATGAAGAGGAGGGTGATTTTGATGCTCCAATCGTTGGGCTGAAATTGCTAACCTCTGGTTGCTTTGGATGATCATTCAACTTCGATGTTGAAAGTGGGCTGCTGCCTGATAAATTTGGAGAAACCAGCTCTGGGAAGTTGGAATAGAAGGATCCAATTTGCATAGCACCCGAGGTACCTTGAACTGAGTCGATTACAAGTTGCAGTTTTTGCAATGAGTGGCCGACCTTCTTGATTTTTCGAGAAGGCCAGCGTTTTATACCATGTTGCCTGCATATCCTTTTCAAAGTTGTGGGGCAAACTGAAATTGACAAAAAAAGAGATGTTGATTTTCACAATCTTTAAAGGTTGTTTACAATTTCAGCACTGCAGCATTATTAACATATAGAATGTATACTCAGCCCAAAAAAAAATATTATATGAACAAAACTACATAAACCGTTTCTCATTACTTAACAGAAAAATAGCGGCCCAAATACCATCAATTGAAGAAAAAAGGCAATCCATCTTAGCTCTTGCTAACAAAGTTTTAACCAAAATTCTTTTCAGCAAGATAGGCTTGGTAAGAAAGGTATCCACTGATGTATATATCCAACCAAATAGACACCACCGAAAGTATGAACCTTCATGGAGATGACTACGCCAATCCTCCATCAATTAGATATTCACATTGTCAATTTATTATGTGTGTTTTCGTCATTTTATGGGGACATCAACAAGATTTAGTTTTCTCCTTAAAAAGAAAATCCAAAACAATTCAGTCGTACAGCAGTAGAACTTACCACCAATACTCTTTGCAGCATCTTTAAGGCTGCCAGCAAAATATTGCCGGAGAACTTGCAAGGTGATAGTTTTTTCTGCCTTGGTCCGTCTCCTCTCCCCTATTTTAGAAATGCTTGAGAAGTCACCGAAAGTAGATTGATCTTCAGCAAAATCGGGACTTTCTTCTAAGCTAGAGTCTTGATTATGTTGCCTATTCTCTGGCGATTTATCACCGACCATTAGTTCTTCCTTCTGCAATGGCGACACAACATTACCACTCTGTTGAATTTCTGTAAGACTCGCATCCCAGGATAAATCTTCTGGAGATCTCCTTTCTAAACGAGTACATTCCACCTTTGACATAGCTTCTCCTGAAGGGGTTACCACTTCACTGACGGGCAAATCCACTTCCTCCTCCATCTCCTTGTCTGTCACAACTCTCAGACTCTGACAGACCTGCTGTATAATGGTTGAAAGTGAACCAAGCATTTTCCTTTGTTCTTCGGGATCCACACAGTCAACGGGCAAGAAGAACTCCAAGACAAAGTCAGCTTTACCCGTATAGATGCTTCGTAATCTTATTGCAACAGCGGCACGTAGTCCAAACATCCTTGCATGATGAGAGAGGGGATACTCCGTCTTGCTGAAAGACGTTATGTCATGCCAGAAGCAAGGTTGGTTGGTCAAAAATGCTCCACCAGCAACACCTTGGCCTTTCAACAAGTGATGCTCAGAACAGGCCTCGTGAAAGCCATGAAAATCTGGATCAGCTACATAGCTTGCACAATCCACAGTGGAAACACAACGAGCGTAGTTTTCATCTGAGTGTCTGCATCCCCCTTTACCTTGTTGAATGCATGGAACCCAAGTTTGGGCCAAAGGCAATCTGTGTGTCTCACAGGCAGCTCTCAATACCTCTTGAATCTCCGGGAAGATAGCTTGGAATGACATGTTGCATTCCTGATACATGAAGACAAAAGCTGCATTACCTCAAGAAGAACATTAGGATGTCTAATTGATAATATTTGGACCAAGATAATATCCCGTTACCTTTACGTTCACAGTGTCTGAAGGTTCTGAGCTCCTAAGATCAACTGCCTGCAAGTAAACAAGTACACCCCTATCATAAAAAAATCACTATGCTTTTTATTGTCTTTATGTATCCAAATTGAAACTATGATTAGATAGAGAGACATGGTAACAATTCAATCATTCTTGAATAAAATCATACTCTTGAGTCAAATGTAATGTTTTTGGTGGAAGTTTATCCAAACCCATGAAAGAAAGGGAGAAAAAACTAATTATCAATTCCTACAACAAAGAAGGAAACATACCTCAAGTGCTCTGCAGACACTTTCAAGCTCAGTCCGATACTTGATTCTCTGGGTAGTCATTACAACCTCAAGAACACCCAAGCAAGTCCTACTACCTTGTTCAAAAACAGGAAGGGCAAGGGTTCCCCGGACATCATACCGTTGAGCATCACCAACTCGTGAGTATTCATCACTTCTAAAGAACCGGACATCAGGAGTCCACTCAGGAACCTTACCAAGGAAAACCCGTCCAGGTAGTCCCACTAGCTCCTTGGAGTCCTTATCCGCGGGGAACTGATAATTCACAGAGATATCACGATAACCTACAAGCCTGGGACAGCTGGGATCAAGAGAGAATGGTTGGTTGTTGGTTGTTAGAACACATGTACCTCCTCTATTGACCGGTACCCATAATTGTATAAGGGCATTGCTGTCTCTAGTGAAGTCTTTAATGCACCCAAGTGCCCAGATTAATCTCTCCATCACAGAAATTCCAGAACCGGGATTTGCCCGAGGTCCAATCCACCATCTTCTGCCTACTTCAGAACCTCCTATTACAGCACTTTCTGATTGATCAAAACACCCAGCAACATTAGCAACATTTCTACCAAGAGACTGAATTTTTCCTTGAGTTTCATGTACAGGCAAATTGGCAGGGAACAGCGATCTTGGCCTCTCTTGAGATTGGTTCATGGTCAAATCAACATCGACATTCTCTGAATTAGGCCATACATGGGGATGGTCAAGAAACCCACTTGAATTGTTGGGGTTCTGTTGTAAGAACTCAGATCCATCTGTTGTTTCCAACCAGCATCCTTCTAACAACAGCTCATCCATGTAATCGAAATCCATAGCTAAGTCAGTAGAAGCACCCATCATGGTAGCAGGTGACGGAACACAGTCTTCCATGGCTACACGATAGAACTCCACTGTGTAGATTCTATTCCATCACAGTTGCATAAGTTTCACAACCAAAAAATACTTGAGGAGCTACCTCAAACCAGCAATTTACAAGATAAACTCCTTTCTTCTCCAGGCCTCAAACTGCTTTTCTGTCCAAGACACTGAAAAAACTATTTCAGTATTTTCACCCAAATCTGAAGAAAAGAAGCTCCATTGTTCAAAGCTTAAAATTAAGCACAACTGGTGGAAATGAGATGCTCATGAAATTGAAAGTCATTCTTTTCCTCCAACATATCCAATACGAAGTCAACTTGCAGATATCAATCAAATCAACAAGAAAAATTGCTGAAAACAATAGGACAGATTTGAGAAAAATCCCAACAGACAACAAAGTTGCAATAAATGGATGACACAAAACAAAATCAAAAGGGGAAAAGTAGAAGGAACAAAAATAATAAAACCCACTTTCCGCAGATTCTCCCAACATGGGTCAATCATAATCATCATCATCTTCCATTTACCACCTCACATTCCAGATTTTCATTCAACCCAAATTAGAGAAAAGATTATACTTTTATCATTAGCTAACTAATCTGGATTAAGACCCAAATTAAACACACACAAAACAATAAAACCCACAAGAGAAAAACAGAAGAAACACTCACAAGGAAGAGATTTTAAGGGGATAGCCAAAAATGGATATCAGTTTATGCTGTTGATTTAAAAGCAATTTCCTGAAATGCCCCAAAAGAACTAGACTCTGGTTTGTGTCTGTCCGAGGAGCAGGAACATCAAACCCACACGAAGTAAGAGAAACAAATCCGATCTTGAATGTGTCGCAAATCAGAGCCACAAGAGAGAAAGACCCTTCCTTTCTAAGAAAGAAGCTCTCTCTTTTGTTGGTGTTGCTCTAATTGATTCTTGTTTGAGGGTCTTGTGGTTGAAGATTCAGCTCCGCTGCCAGGTTGTAGACCCCACCGGATGACACCAGCAAGCCCTTTGGGATGCTCGCTGTAAAGTCAACAAAGAGCCAAATTGTACCATTGAATGTGAATCTATTCATCCACTCATCCATGTCTGATTATGATGTTGTTGAACTTCAACCTTCATATCGACCTCTTCCTTCTTCAACTTGCCTTCTTTTCTTTGTAATTTTCTCACAGAAAGTGAAAGAGGAGTGTGAGAGAAAGAGGAATCCAATATTGGTAAATAAATATATATCAAAGATGCCGCTAGCGTGCCTACGACACACCCACTTGCCAGTGTCAAAACAGTCTTATTGGATGGAGTTTGATGTTTTCGATCCGATTCAAACTGATTTAGGATGAATATTTATTTGGTTTTATTTTTATTTTTTTACTAAAAGGAGCGAATTTTATTAGACTGATAGCTTAGCAAATATGTACGTCAAGAACATATTTCTTGACTAATTGAAAAGGACACAAAGAAATGAATCTCAAAGTCCTTTTTATCATTATAAACATCATTGATGGTTTTGAAAGAAATCGATGTCGGTATGCCCCGACGGTCGCCATAAAATCAAGAAGGAAAGGTGGGTGGTGAGAAGACAGTACTGGAAGACCCGATCCAAAACAAGAATCAAGACTACATTAGTGGAAGGAGGTATGACCTATACCGGGGACCCCTCCAAAGCCGATCCCTGAGGCCATTCGTGTCTAACATTCCTCTTGGTGAGGTTGTTTACCAGCCCTCGCCTAATCATCTCGAGGAACGTGCGCAGCAGGATGTTTGGTACTAGCAGGAGAAGGGGCAACACTATCGTC
>JAYMTN010001888.1:0-11941 GCA_036897425.1 Erodium trifolium
GCTATCGGCATGTACTGGTCTTGCTCCCGGAGAGTCGACCGCTCGGCTCCGGCCGCCGGAGCAACATTGTTCCCGGTCGGCGGGTTGTTTGAGGAGTTGCTATCCACTTGAACCATTCCCAAACCTACTTTAATAAAAAAAAAGGGTAAAATGGTAAATTTACACTAACCCTAATCTACATTAATCAAATTTCTCAGATGGGTATGTTAAATTTATGAACTTTCTGAGATGGGTATGTTAAAGTTGTGAACTTTTTGAGATGGGTATGCTAACGTTGTGAACTTTTTTAGTATATTCATATAATAAACAACAAAAAATTGGGCAAAACAATAAATTTACACTAACCCTAATCTACATTACTCAAATTTCTGAGATGGGTATGCTAAAGTTATGAACTTTTTGAGAAATGATTATGTTTTGTTGCATGTAAATGATTTTGAGTCAATACACTTCCATGCATGCAACAAAAACAACTGTTCCATTGATGAACAAAACAAGAAAATATTGTGTTTTCTTAGAGAAGAGGTTCATGCAAATGCAATAGTCATACATACGAGTCATTACCAGAGTTTGAGCTCGGCCTGCGAAAGTGATGGAGTCCATCTTCACGTTCCATTCTCTCTCTACGATCTTTCTTTTCTGTTCTTTCAACTCTTAACGGTTTCTGTTTGAATGTAATCGATAAACTCTTATAGAGGATATATATAGAACTCGATACGCACCACGTGGCTCTTTAGTGGGAATAGAAGGTATGCAAGTCAACTTATGGTGATTTAAGTTTCAAAAACTGAGAAGTCATTTATTGATTAATGTAATGTAATCAATACATTCTTATACTAAATACATTTTTCAAAGTTAAACTTCACTTCCATTTACTTTTTAAGCAAATCCAGATGTGATTTAGTTGTAGTCAAAGGGATGATATATGGATGGGTTTTGTGAGGACCAATGGGATTGAGAGGAGGAGCATCTAGTGTGGTTGAGGAGATTGGGAGTGCCACGTAAGCAGAAAAGGACAAAATGGGGCAATTGGGGACACGTGCCAATCTGGGGGAGATATAAGTGCTGTGGTGCAGAGGCTCGATAAACAGAGCAAGGAGATTGGAGTGTTGTAAATAAACCAATAGCAAGGCCTGTGCCCTACTCACTACTGTTCCTACCCTCTGATTTATATCGGATATTTTAACTATTTTGTGTGGTTAGGACTTTGGAGATATAATAATCATAAGAGCGTTGGGTGTGGGTTGAATCTCGGTTTGTTTCGGTCGTCGGTTATGTGGGAAATTTTGCGAAAAGATGATCGAATCAACTGAAAATCGTCGAACAGTGGGGTTATGCGAAGTGGACGGGTTCCTGGAAGCTGACAGCGGTAGAATCGACAGTTTTCGTATGATGAAACGTTGATCGGTGAATCAGATGGTGACACGTGGCGAAGTGGTTGGAGAAAGAATTAAATTCTTCGATTGATTTTGGCTGTAAATGACGTCTCTTCGTCCTCTTCTTTACGGCACCGAGTTTTCCTTCATCTCCGGCGAATAAACAGGTACAAAAGCATCTTTGACATGCTTTTTTAGGGATGGGAAATAATTCCTCTTTCTTCACCATGATACCAAAGTGATATTTACCACTCATATATCACAATAGAAAGTATTGTTGCACATGATTTAAGAAATGAAGTGTAGCTTTTGTCTTATGAAATGAAGTAATGATTTTGTTGCAAATCAAGTGATGTGATCTATATGTCATAAATGAGTTTTTATTGACACTTAGTATTTGTAACAAATGAGATCCATTCAGAAGTCTAATTCACTCTTAATTTGTTTCTATCTCCTTCATTTACGGGTCTATTGGTCTTTAGTGTTAATAAACAGATTCGGGTCTATTGCACAAGCAACATCCAAAATTTACAAACATACCATTGAACGGAAAAATACATACAAGCGGGTAGTTCCGCAAATCGAAACGATATACATAAAATAAAAACACGTGTGGCATAATCAATTTTGTTATTATTACTATTTTCCATCACATAATAGGTTGAGTCAGCGGGAAGGTGACAGAATCCGCATTGTCGGGCTGATTCTTCGCAAGGAATCGAATTACGTGTTCATCTCTGAGTCGTTTGGTCAAATTGATCGATACAGACACGTTACCTCTCGACGTCGATAAAATCGCAAACCGTTTGCCGCATGGAACCAATTCTACCTCGGTAAAGACCCGATTTGGACGCTTCAATTCAACATTTCCGTTGAATTCAATTCGGAAATGGAGGCCGAAAAGGCCCACTGCATTTTAAGTGGCTGTAATAATGCTTCTTAAATTCTGGGCACATGACTTTAAGAATGGGCTTGAGTGGGCCTCGAACGTGCTGATAGGAATGCATTTGTATCAAGCCCAATAACCACACCAAATAAATAGATAAATGGGACCACAATTCGGCTAGTCTACACCCTCGAGTCGACGTGTAGTCTGTTTTTTTAGTCAAGGGTACATTAAATTGTTTCAATCATAACACGTAACGATACGGCTCGTAAAGCAGCTCCAGTGTATCGTGCAGAGGCTTGCAAGCGCTGCCATGCCTCTTGCCACGAGTCCTCAATACAAGAGGTGTTGCAGGACGGTGCTGCAGTGCGGCTCGCCGCAGGATCCTGCAACGATGCGCTATAGCGTGACAGCGCCCATCTGGCCCCAACGGCTAGTGGTCTGTCCAATGACGATGTGACATGTGATAACTGAATTGGGTGCTCTAAGTTCCCCTATGTATTGAACTCTCTCCTCTCCCAATTTTACACATCTTGTCCACTACAATCCACTTCCTTTCTCAATTTTCTTTGTTCTTTTTTCGTTGGATCCACGTCTAACAATGACGAAGTTGGCTAAAATGACTTCCCAAATTGGCAAAAGTTGGGGAAAAGGTGGCAGAAAGAATTACAAAGCGGCTTGCAGATCAAATTTCGACAAGGGGACATTAAAGGGTAGAAGATGCAAAGCACAATTAGAGTAATATAATGTAACGATTTGTATTTCACTTCGTCAAATTAATAAAATACGAATTTCTAAATATTTATTTACATTTGCAAAAACAACTAAACCATTAACTGCTACCACTAGCTGGTGGTTACCACTGCATAGCTAGTGGTAACGGCTAGTGGTTTGGCAGATAGAGAAAGTGAAAAAACTATCTAATTACTAGCTGCTAATATGCTATTACTAGCTAGTGGTTTATCACCGAAGATGCTCTTAGAGCATCTACAGTCCAAGACTGAAAGCAATTTGATAAGAGAGAAATAAAAAAATAGCTTTCAGACAGCTGATAGGAAAATGTGAGAAAAATATAATAAAACATCTTATTTTTCCTTTCAGTCTCTTAAACTGCAAATGAGAGTTTATTAATCAGGCTGAAATGAAGTTTTATTATTAATTAATTTATTCTTTCTGCAAATATTCTTAAGGCATTTGGTTCGGATTAGAAATTCAGAATAGTCGAGCAAACAAAGAAATCAAAGATAGATTATTCAAAGGAGATCGTTTTTCATAATTGATATCTCAATCTCTTAAACTTAAATCGCCACAAAAGATAAATTGCGCTTCATGTATATATCGAATCAATGGCTTGATCGAGTCTAATCAAATAACCTTCGCAAAAAATAGATACAAAAATTCATTAATACGAAGATTAATTATATAAAAGTTTCTCCTTAAAAAATAATTCGCAAAGAATTTATCATTTCAAGGCTATTTTACAGAATACCTCTCTGTTTTTATCGAATGTTTACGTGAGTGAATACAATACAAATAAAATTCTCCAAAACCTTTATTGCAATGATGCATACCGACAAATGGGAGACACCCACGTGTCGAGCCCAGAAAGTGGAGTCTGACGCATAACCATCTCCGCAGTGCCAACGTGGCGCCGACAGTGGACATCCACGTGGCAAAACAACATCATCAAACGACAACAGCTCGAACCAACGAGGAGGAAATTGGGGGAAGAAGTCCACACGAAGACCCAATCCCAAAGATTCCACCTTTAACCCTTAATTTTTTTTTTCTTCGTTCCTTAAGAGAGAAGCACGAAACCAACAGTCCCCAGAGAGAGAAATCGAAGCCATTAAAGGAAGGACCATGCCGTTGCCAACCACGAAATGTCGCCATAAAGATACCTCCAAATACTGACTTTACTCTTTTTTTTTCTTCATTTTTTATTTCATTAATTCGAATTATTCTATGTTTTTAATACCCATTTCGTGCTCGATATCTTCCGCAAAGTGGAGATCGGCAGCCAGCTAGAGCTACTTTCGGTAATGATTTCACTCTTCTTCGGGTTTTTTTTTTCCTGAGAAAAACCCATTTCTGGGATTGGTTCCACTTTTCATTTTGGCCTCGATTCGATGTTGTTCTGGGTGTTTTGTTGTTGATCGGTGTTTGTAGTTTGGGCTTATTTGATTGACTGGTAAGTGAGGTTATCTGATTGTATGGGATTGATTTCTGAAAACCCACATTTTATTTGTTCTCAATTTGGTGTTTTTGCTAGTTATTTGTTGGTGATTGTTCTAGTTTCCGCTTGTCTGATTGATTTCTAGGTGAGTTATGGAACTGATTTTTGAAAACCCACATTTCATTTGTGCTCAATTTTGTGTTTTTGCTTGCTCTTTGTTGTTGATTGTTCTGGTTTCTGCTTATGTGATTGATTTCTAGGTGAGGTTATCTGATTGTATGGAACTGATTTTTCAGAACCCACATTTCAGTTGTGCTCAATTTCGTGTTTTGGTTGTTATTTGTTGTTGATTGTTCTAGTTTCTGCTTATCTTATTGATTTCTAGGTGAAGTTATCTGATTGTATGGAACTGATTTTTGAGAACCCACGTTTCATTTGTGCTCAATTTCGTGTTTTGGTTGTTACTTGTCGTTGATTATTCTAGTTTCTGCTTATCTGATTGATTTCTAAGTGAGGTTAACTGATTGTATGGGATTGATTTTTGAAAACCCACATTTCATTTGTGCTCAATTTTGTGTTTTTGCTTGTTATTTTGTTGCTGATTGTTCTAGTTTCTGCTTATCTGATTGATTTCTAGGTGAGGTCATCTGATTGTATGGGATTGATTTTTGAAAACCCACATTTCATTTGTGCTCGATTTTGTGTTTTTGCTTGTTATTTTGTTGCTGATTGTTCTAGTTTCTGCTTATTTGATTGCTTTCTAGGTGAGATGGTCTCTGATTGCATTGATCTTCAAACACCCACATTTCATTTTGTTATAAATTTTATGTTTTGCTGCTTGTTTAACCCCTATTACTGTAGTTTCAGCTTATCTGCTAGATTGTAGGGGAGGGTCACTGATTGTATGTACTCATATTTCAGAATGTTATCTATTCAATCTATTATGGATGTTCTATGCTTTATTGATTATGGTCTCTGATTCTATATCCCGATTTTCCAAAATGTGCATTAGATTTTTCTCAATCTTCTGTTTTTGGATATTGATTTTGCTCTTCTCTCCAATGTTGGGTGTAATTTGCAGGTACTGATATCTGATTCAGTGATCAATTAGTCTGCTAGATCGTCGGTGTGTCTGTGATTTTGTTCCTTCTCATGTTTTATTTCCAATCACTCCATCCATCACCTCTTAATTTTTCATCAGAACCCCCATTCTTCTACCCCATCACCCAAATATTTCTCCCCTCTGATCTGTTCTTCATATGTTGCCTCAATTGCTTCAGATTCCGCCTAAAAATTTGACATTTTTCTCCCAAGGCTGCATCTCAGATCCGTGTCCTTCAGTGTCTCAGTCTATATAACCCCAAGGGGCGAATCAAAACATAATTTTTTTCAATGGCTGATCGATATAGGCCTGTTTCGATCGAGGAACTACCCTCACATTTGGTTTTCGAGATCTTAACCTCGGGCCGGCTGAGTGCATCTGATCTTGTTAGTTTAGAGCTGACGTCCCGGACTTTTGGAGGGAATTACGGGTTATGCCCTGAACACAAAATCAGATCGTTGGTGGACTTTGCGGCTTTTCATCTTTGTGAGTCTTCTCATGTTTATTCCCGAATGAGTCCTGCTGCTCAGAAAGAACTCTGTGATAGGTGTGGTGGAAAATGGAAGAGGGTTTTGAGGTTCCTGCAAGCTGTGGAGCAATCATCTGATACGGTCGAGACTTCAGCAGGCAATGTACTACTTCTTTTATATTACTGTTGCTTTCGATAACATTTCTGTGGCCAATGCTTGAGTGCTTTGATAGTTAACCATAACCCACTTGAATGACAACCCCGAGTTATGTAGATGTATGATCTTCTTCGGTGTTCATATAATTGGATTAGGGTATATTTGCACTGAAGTATCTGTTTTAATATGACCGATTTAGTATTGCATTATTTCCTTCTGTTTAGTTTTATGGAGTAGTGTTACAATTATTATATCCTATATTTGCTTGTTCTATCTTGGAAACATTTGGATTTCTTTCAAACTTAGAAACAAGGGATAATTGCAAAAAAGTACCCTGAGGTATTCACATATTGCAACTTGGAAGTTATAGGCTTATAGCCCTCTTGTTTTATAATTGCAAAAAGTGCCATGAACTGTTTTTTGTTGCACTTTGTATAACTTTTTTTCGAAATGATGATTTTACCGTTGGAGATTTCAATTTTAAAAATAATAATTAAAGGGAAAAAATTCAAATCTTCAGATCCCTTAAATTTCTTACTATTTGTAGAGTTCAAAGAGGAAGAAAATCAAGGGATGTGAAAATTTGGATTTTCTTTGATTTGTACTTATTATATTTAAATATACA
The DNA here is from genome assembly GCA_036897425.1 of Erodium trifolium. Taxonomy (NCBI): domain Eukaryota; kingdom Viridiplantae; phylum Streptophyta; class Magnoliopsida; order Geraniales; family Geraniaceae; genus Erodium; species Erodium trifolium. Next base: position 6,792 of record JAYMTN010001888.1, read on the forward strand.
TTGTAAGGGTAAGATCATAATTCAAATTACAACAAAAAGACAAGCTCAGTGTACTTTTTTGCAGTTATCAAGTAAGAGGGCTACAAATTGCAAAAAAGTGAATACATTAGGGTATTTTTTTGCAATTATTACTTAAAGTCTTGCAGTTATTTATCATGAGTTTTTTTTATGGCAGATGCAGATTACAACCGGGAGATACCACACACTGCTCATTAGTGATTCATCAGTGTACTCTTGTGGTTCCAGTCTGTCCGGTGTCCTTGGTCATGGTCCTGAAACAACACAATGTGTTGCATTTACCAGGATTAATTTCCCATACCCAGCTCGTGTTGTCCATGTCTCGGCCTCCCAGAATCACGCCGCTTTCGTCATGCAATCAGGAGAGGTTTGATGTCTATTCGTACTAAATTGATCAAACTTGTTACTAGATAATTACCATGATGATATTACCGCCAAGCTACAACGTAAGGATAAAATATTGATGATGACGATGATCCCTGGGGCAATCAAATTTTGAGTTTCACATACTAATCTTACAAGAAAATTAAAATGTCACACACCAGAAGTTCTTTTTCCACTTGGAAGTGTATTCTTTGTTTTTTGTTTTTGTTTTTGTTTAGAGACACGTATCGATCACGAGCAAATACTTGTCAATGATTTAAGGCAATAGAATTTCTTACTTCTCCAGCACTTCATTTAATATGCTATTCAAGTATTAGAATATGACCTGCTAATTATTGGGCTTTTAATAACTATATCGCCATTTTTTCTCTGTGGAAAGTTTTGATACGAACAATGACTTTACATACAGGTGTTCACATGTGGGGATAATTCATCGTTCTGTTGTGGGCACAGAGATACAAGCCGCCCCATATTTAGACCTAGACTTGTTGAAGCACTAAAGGGAGTCGAATGTAAACAGGTAATGTGCATATAAAATTGTAATGTCATGATTGTCATCAATCCTAATTGTTACTTTTGAGCAAGGTCCTAGTTGCATTTCACATTGTATGTTGGGATAATTGCAAAAAAGTACCCTGAGGTATTTAGTTTTTGCAAGTTGTAGCCCTCTTCTTTGATAATTGTGAAAAGTTATGATTGCAAAAAAGTACCTTGAGGTATGCATTTTTTTTGTACTTTGTAGCCCTCTTCTTTGATAATTGCAAAAAATTATCTGAACTTGTCTTTTTGTTTCAATTTCTGTAAAAATGACGATTTCACCCTTACAATTTAGATTTTAAAAAATAAAGAGAAAAAAAATCCCAACATTTTATATCCCTTAATTTTCTTCCTCTTTGTACCGTGCAAAGAGTAATAAATTGAAAGGTATAAACATTTGGATTTTTTGCTCTTCAATTATTATTTTTTAAATTTCCAAGTTGCGAAAAAATGAATACCTCAGTTTACTTTTTTTGCAATTATCCCTTATATGTTCTAGTTTGGGGTTCATGTTTTCTGAATTTTGTTTGTCTCAGGTTGCTGCAGGGCTCAATTTTACAGTCTTCCTCACAAGGCAAGGCCACGTATATACATGTGGAACCAACACACATGGCCAACTCGGTCATGGTGATACCATAGACAGATCCACACCCAAAATTATCGAACTGCTCGAGGGGCTCGGTTCGGTCATTCAAATTGCTTCCGGTCCAAGTTATGTATTGGCCGTAATGGAGGACGGGACGGTCTACTCATTCGGTTCGGGTGCTAGTTTCTGCCTGGGGCATGGAGAGCAGCATAACGAGTTGCAGCCAAGGGTGATTCAGACATTTAGGAGAAAGACTATTCATGTAGTCCGGGTCTCCGCTGGTGATGAACATGCTGTAGCCCTTGATTCCAATGGATACGTTAGTCACTCTCCTCGTTTTTGTTAGTTTTGCAAAAAAGTGCCTTGAGTTTATGTAATTGTGATTGTGACGTCATGCTTATGTAATTGTGATTGTAGGTGTATACTTGGGGTAAAGGCTATTGTGGTGCACTGGGTCATGGAGAGGAGACTGATAAGACTACTCCGGAAATCTTGGACAGTCTCAAGGGCCGCCTTGCTGTGCAGGTTTGTTTTTCGATCCTGTTAATCAGAAGTTTTTTTCCGCTGTTTAAACGGATTTATTCTCTGTATTAAGCTTCGTTGTGGAAAACGGTAGTGTGGTGTTAGGACAATTGCATATAACTATCCCAAACTTTAAGCCTTTACATCTAGCTACATAACTCATAGCTCTTTTTTGCCAAAAAATGACATAAACGCCCTTAACCCTAATCCCGAAAAATACCATCTTTAGTCTTTTAAATAGCTTTATATTGGGACTATTGCAAAAAAGTACCATGAGGTATTCACTTTTTGCAACTTGTAGCTCTCTTCTCTAATAATTGCAAAAATGTGTCATGAACTTGTATTTTTGTTGCACTTTATATAAATGTTTCAAAATAACGATCTTACCCTTTGAAATTTAAATCTAAAAAATAATAATCAAAGAAAAGAAAATCCAAACCCTTACATTTCTTATGCTTCGTAGGTACAAAGAGGAAGAAAATGAAGGGGCTGTGAAAATTTGGATTCTTTTGTTTTTACTTATTATTTTTAAATCTTAATCGTAAGGGTAAATCATCATTTTTATACAAATTGCAATAAAAAGACCAGTTCACGACTTTGTTCTTGCTACATCAAAGAAGAGGGTTACAAGTTGCCTTCTGGATACTTTTTTTGCAATTAACCCTTTTTTTATATTTCAAAGAGCCTTTTTTACATCTACTCAACCGCTTTATACCTCTTATAAAAATATTTTTGGTTGTTATAAGTCTCTTTTTAGATTAAGGACGGTGGCATTTTCTGGCACAAATGAGCTATGTGTACTTTTTTGGAAGTTAGGTAGCTAAATGTAAAAGTCTTAAAACTGGGGATAGTTAAGTGCAAAAGACGTATAGTTCAGTGCAGTTATCCCTAAATGTTCTGTCCTATCCGTACAACACATAATCGTACAATTGACGGATTCTCTTGTGTTTCGGAACTCGCAATCTTAGAATGCAATTAACTGTTATTATAGATGAGAAGGAATCTTTATAATTATTGACCTCGACTTCTGTATTTCGATTCCCTTTCTCATGCCCTGCTGAGTTTCATGCATGGTGATTTGAAGTTGCATTAATACCTCTCTGTGACCATTGTTTCTCCGGTTCTCAGTAACACACTTGTCACATTTCGTGTATCATCGAAAACACCCGGATTTGGGTAATAAATGAGAAAGGTGACGGTGTGTTCCTGACAAAACCATCACCTTTTCTGTGCAAAATCCGGGTGTTTTTTGATTAATACGAAAGGGACAGTGTGTTACTAATAACCCCCACCTTTAGGCGGTGTTTTTGATAGCGAAAGGTCAAAGTGGGTACGTAAATAATGTGTTCCTTAATCGAACTTGTGTAGGTTTGTGCAAGAAAGCGTAAGACTTTCGTTCTGGCTGACACGGGCTCTGTATATGGATTCGGGTGGATGGGATTTGGGAGCCTAGGGTTCCTCGACAGAGGGGTCTCTGACAAAGTCTTGAAGCCTCGGATGCTCGACAGCTTGAGAGCTCACCGTGTCTCTCAGATCAGTACAGGTCTGTACCACACTGTCGCTGTCACTAACAAGGGACAAATCTTCGGGTTTGGAGACAACGAAAGAGCCCAACTCGGCCACGACATGCTCAGAGGTTGTCTTAAACCAACAGAAATCTTCATTCAAGATAATAACGATGACTAGATTGTGCAAAAAGAAAACATTTAGAATCTTTCCCACGTAGAGCTTTTAGCTGAATGCCATGACTTTGTAACTTGAAGTGCATGGGGAATTGTTGTATTAAGAACAAGGGATAATTGCAAAAAAGTACCTGGGGTATTTACTTTTTGCAATTTGTGACCCTTTTCTTCGATAATTGCAAAAAGTATTGTGAATTTGTCTTTTTGTTGTAATCGGAATAAAATTGATGACTTTACCCTTATAGTTTAGATTTAAAAGATTAGAACAAAAAAGTTCAAATTTTCATATCTTTGGTAATTGCAAAAATGTATTATGATTTTTTTGTTCTCATTATTATTTAAAAAATAATAATTCACAAGGGTAAAACATCATTTTAAAATAAATTATAGAGTACAACAAAAAGACGGGTTTATGGTGTTTCTTTTTTGCAATTATCAAAGGAGGGGTTACAATTACCCTTATAGTCGTCTTTTTGTTGTAGCTTGAATAAAATTGACGGTTTACCTTTATAGTTTAGATTTAAAAGATAATGACAAGAATTCTAAATTTTCATATTCTTTAATTTTCTTCTACTATGTACCATACAACAGTAAGAAAGTGAAGGGATATGGAAATTTTGACCTTTTAACTTCAACCTATAAGGGTATAATTTTTATTTTGAAATAAATGTATACAAAGTGCAACAAAAAGACAAATTTATGATCTGATCTTTTTACAGATTCCGAATTACGAGTTACAAAAAACGAATACTCAAAGTATTTGTTTGCAATTATTCTTTTGAGCAATTCGGAATCTGTAGCCTCGAAAATCGGTAAGTTTTGTTGTAATTCTTGTACCCTTTTACCATGAAAATGAAACCTTATCTTCAAATCTAAAAAATAAATGATTCTGTTGTTTTTTCTTACATGATCTTATGTTCAGACAGTGAATTAACCCATGTGAACTAGTTGTCAGGTGACTCACCTGTCTGAAAATGTTCTGTGTTCTTTTATTTGGAGGATAGTTGACCACACCAGCTCCAGACAATGCAGTTACATTTGCTGTTTGTGATCTATTTAGATTGTGATTATATATTATTATAAACATGTTTTGAATTGACTTCCTTAATATTCTCGAATCCTACATGTTTTGTATACAAATGAAATCTCATTCTTGTTGAGACAGATATGCCTAAAAGCCACGAGGGGATCGTGACTTGTATTATAAACTCGATCTGATTTGACTTAATATTTTTTTAGAGACAATTGTAATAAAATATCACGATCTGTTCTAAAGGTTATAAACTTTACATTATTTCGTGTGGTCACTTAGAGCATGTACAGTGGGAAGGCTGTTGTTGAGTCTTGAGTCCTGAGTCTGTTGTGCTGACTGGGCAAAATAAGGGACGCGGGACGCAGAAAAAGCTGTGTCCCACAGTGGG
>JAYMTN010001889.1:0-11941 GCA_036897425.1 Erodium trifolium
TATACCCCTTTGTATCCGCCTTTGAACATGATATGATAAATAAACACATCGTAGATGTAACATATGTCATATTACACATTAATTATCATATAAACACATGCGGAATATTCATATAAACACCAACATTCATGACCAAAATCGTGGTCTTCCAATAGCTCGCTTCATTATACTTCATCAAAACCAGAAGCATCTTCTTCGTCAAATTCCTTGGTTTCTATATCATGACAATGGCTTTATTGTTCTTAATCAGAATTCGACCAATACAACTATGGAGGGGTCATAGAACGATTATCAGAAAGATGTGGGTCGTTTTCGGTAGGCGCTGGTACGTTGTCATTGGTCAGAGGGGAATATTCATTGGTCGGCGGTGCATCCTCATTGGTCGGTGGTGTGTCTTCAGACTTTGGTTTGTTTTCATCGAAGTTGTGTAGAGGAATAAGAGGAAGTGGTTATTCGAGTACCTAAATAGGAGAAGAAGGAGTTGAGGAAACTGGATCGGGGCATAAGAAATTGTAGTAACCATTATAGCCCCATTCAAGAAGTCGTTGACTAACAAATCGATGTTGTCAATATTGTCATTATTTGAACTCGTTTTAAATGGATGAACTTGTTAGGTAATAGTTGAAAAAGACATATCTTGGAAGAACTTATATGTAGAATTCTCTGAAACACTTATATTTCCTAATAAGACAACTCAGTAAAACACAGACCCGTCAAAAATCGAATCTATGAAATGGACGAGATAAGTCGGACATGTTCTTACCGAATCTTTGAAATGGACGAGATAAGTAGGCCATCTCGAAATGAACAAGACAAGCCTGTCAAAAATGTTCAAGGAATCTCTAAGTTGGACAAGACAACTCAGTCGCAAATGTAGAAAATCTCTGAGTTGGACTAGACAACTCGGTCCAAGAATCTCATAATAAGACAGACAATTGAGTCAGAAATGCAGCAAACTCGGAATTGGACAAAACAATTCAATCACAAATACAACAAATCTCTGATTTGAATAAGACAACTTCATCTCAGATTTTTAAAGCCAATGACTAGCATGAGCACAATAATGCAACAATTTTTATCATGCACTTTGAGATTGAAGAATTGATCAAAACAAGAAAACTTCATTGAAAAAGGATTCCTTCCATTATACATACACACGTCAAACTAAAAAGACCAGCAAAAAGTGTGGCATGCTGAAAAACTAGAATAAATACATTCAAAATGAAAATAAAAACGAAAAGAACCAACTAGAAGCAGACCACTCCATACTTGAAACTGTTGTACCATCCTTCGTGAGTTTTTTTATTGCATAGTCAATTGACTCCAAACGATCCCGGAGAACTTGTATGTGTTTGGTACGACGAATTATCTTGGCTTCAGACATTGCAAGTATATTGCAAAGATGTCGTCCCACACTTATTGTACATTTGTAAGAGCTTCAAACTTGTCCGCCTTCAACCTTCATAACGCGGCCACTACATTGATTTTGTCACTCACCGCTTTCATTTTCCTCTTTGTGGACTTTTTCCCTAACATACACATTTGTTGTGGTGTGGGTTCTTGTTGGACACGTTTTCCTTTTCTTCTTTGTGGACTTCTGCCCTAACATACACATTTGTTGTGGTGGTGGTTCTTGTTGGCCGGTAGTTGGTTGACAAGAGATGAACTGGGTGACGGAAACGAATCCTATTGTGACTCACAGACGAGACCACCTTCATTTTCGTTTGATGTTTAAGAGCCTTACGACCCAACTGCATTCAACCTTTGTCGCTTCTCCCAGTTGTGTCTTCCTTTGGCAGCATTTAAGCACATGTTCCTTAGAATCTCCTACCAATGCTTGTACTCAAACTTAGACGGGGTTTTATCTTCCGCATACGATAGTAGGGAAATGACAAAGTAGTCCTCGTTGGTTTGTCCACTGGTCCAATATGTTTTGCCTGCTCGAAATGATGATTTATTTTTCTTACCCATGGTGCATTCTCGTTTCCGTTATCTTTGCATTGCATTCCCGTCTTCATTAGGAAGATTTTTCCCTTATTGTATTATTTCGCAACTTGATCCTAAAAGATGTCCTCAGTCCAGTTTTCACCATTCAGTGCGTCTTTGGATACGCTGAGCCAAATAGATATAATAAGCTTCTTATCCTCCTCTTAGGACCAAAAATGGGTTTGTTTCTTCCCGATCGATGCTAGTCGGTATTACCGATGTTAGTTAGTTTTGCACATCACACCCTTGAGCTTTGAAAGTTTTTGACAATACTCAAAAGTTTCTATCATTTTATTCGTTCCTGCCAAATTTTGGGTGTGACTAATAGAAGTATCCTCGTGAAATTGAGATATTTTTTTTATCACGGAAAAATACGACTTTTAAATGTATGCAACCCAAAACATAAAGAAATAAGGAAAAGTACAAGACCTAAATGCTAGAGGAAATTACAGTAAGAATTATTGTAATAAAGAATCGTTAATTAAGAGAAAAACCGATAAATTTGTGCATAATTAACTCCTTTGACAAGCTTTTACGATTTCGTGTGCTCTACTCCTCTAGAGGTCTCTCTCTAGCCCTAAACGTTAGTTATGTTGTCGCCTCCTTCATCTATCAGTTCACCACCATCAACCTTTCCAATGATTTTTGACGCACCTCTCTCCCCACCAATGAGTTTTGAATCACAAGAGTCTCGAACTTGGGTTCGGAGTAATAAACCATGGTGTTTTGATGGCTATCCCCCCTGCTCGGGGATATTGTTCTATTGGCACAAGACCTTCACAACCTGGATCGCTTGCAACTATAGGTCCACGCCAAGGGTCCGCCACCCCTGGTACGAAGGCATTCCACTGGAGAAACCACTGGAGCTTCTTTAGGGGAATGCGTGGACATCCCATGTGATCAGTGATTATTCTGTTAGGGAGGAGCGATGAAGGTCCGGTTCTTGATGGCCCTGGAGTGGTTGTTGCGTCGGTCCCTATTGCTGAGGTTTCAATAATTCCCGGACCCAATTCTGGTATACCTAACCTATACCAAACTACCTACTTTCTTCTATAATTGTGGTAGGATTGGTCATGTGGTCCGGGACTATGATCGGGAGATGCTAGGGGTCCCCCGATTTGATAGTCAGCTCTTATAATTCAAACCGGACACCTTAGGGCCGAAGTACGCAACTGATTGGGAGACCAAGGAAACAACATCCGTCTCACCAGGATTCTCTATCTGGACCCCGACCACTATACCTAATGGGGCCTCACCTAAAGGTAGTGGGTCAGATAGTAACCCCGATCACTATACTTAACCTGAGGGGTATAGTGGATGGGATTGGGGAGACATTACGGGTCACTTGAGAGGAAGGTCAATGCTCGACAGGTGAGTCGACTTGCACTTCATGGACTGCTTTGCATAGGGCATTAGGAACAAAGAGAGGGCCGGTTTGAGAGCCCTGAGAAGATCATGTGAGGGCTAGGAAGCAGCCTCGCCAGGACAACCAAGGCTTCAGGGACCATGCTTAGGAGGGGTCTTTGGGGATAGCCCATCCTCCCTTTAGTACTGTTGAGATCAGGTTCGACCGCACTACTCAGGACGAGAAGAGTCCCTCCCTTAAGATCAAGCAACGTTTAAGCACCATCTTGAGCGGTTCTCGACAGTACTAGATTTTAGTTACCTTTTTATTTTTCAAAGCTGTGTGTGACAACGACAATTTGTTATAGAGTTTGTTAAAAGGGACCCTAGGGGCCCATTCTATGTACTAACTCTCTTTAAATTTCAATAAAAAAATACTTTCGCTCAAAAAGAAAAGAGAAAAAACAGCATATGCGGTGGGAATCCCAAAAGACTTAGAGAGATCCAAACAGACAAAATTCATTGAGCCCTGGTGGTCATTATCGTGAGTGATGTCGGGGTCGGTACAGTCAGCTTGTGAGGGCTGGGCCTTGGTGGCTGAGCTTATGGGAAACTCGGTGTGGTTGAAAATTTGTTATATCACTTGTTGGCATTTGTGGCTACAGCGAAACAGTTTGGTTTTCAGGAACAGTTCTCAGTCTGCTTCTGAGGTGTTTGAGAAGTTGAAGTCTCATATTTTCAGCATTGTTAATTTAGCAGGTGATCTTCTGCCGGACGTATCCTTCGAGCAATGGAGTGCTGCCCCTCGATCTTATATTTTGAGCAGACACATAAGATTATTTGCAGGGGGTAACATTTTACTATGTTTTTTGCTTTCGCTTATTTCAGTTTGGTTATTTTGTTTCGTTTTCAAGGTTGTAGCCTCCTAAGGTTTTTTGTGCGGGTTTGCATTTTGGAATCCTGGCTTAATAAATTCATTGTCTATCCAAAACAAAATTCATTGAGCCCCACGCCGACTATCTAGGGACCACCACGCACGTCATACCAAGAACACCGAAAGCACTACTGGGACTGCAAATTGCCGGAACACGAAACTGCAAAATTCGGGATCAAGGATGAAATGACCAGAAAAGCCGAAGGATAGTTGAGCCACGTCGGGGGCCGAGGCCCAAGAAACCGACGATCCAAAAAAGGGGTCCGTTTTCATACAACACGAGAGAAGCAACAGCGTGCACAACAAAGATGGGTGCACGTAGGCTGCGGGAGGAAGTGGCGCTAGGGACAAAACACTCAAAGAACCGACGAGATATTGTGTTTCTAACATATTGAAAAGACGATCAAAATAAGACGATATACCAAGGGGTACCTCCAAAGAAAGTCGGGGAAGCCGCCAGTGGCGAGCAAAAGGCAAAGAGACGCAGAGGCTGTAGGTTTTTTTAGTTGACCTTCATGCCTCCTATCCAATTATATGCCCTCTTGGAACTGGGATAAACTTAAGACTAAAAAACCTGAAAATTGTTATAAACTTTTTAAAGTCAGGCATAGTTGGTTGAGAATTGAGCATACTTGGGGATAATTGAGTGAGATTATCCCTAAAGCTTCAAATCAGAGTTATAGAGTCATATCTGGTTAACACAGATCATTCCTGAAAATTTTAGTACTTGCACAAACTCGAGGGTTGGAACTTGGAATACATGTCAAAGGAAAGGATATATAGCTGAACCATAATTTCTGTGTATGTATAGCTGGATTTTCAACTCCAAGATTACAATACACATTGTCAATTGGTTTTGGTACTCTGTTCATGCCACAAGTGACCGAATTGAATCTGAAATCTCCCATCTAAACAGACTTGCCAGATTTGCAACTACTGTTGGCAATGGCAGTCAAGCACCTTTGTCTCTTTCCCATAATTCGTTCATTTAGTAGAACGAACCTTCGGATTCCTTGTGTATCCGCATCCAATGTAGGTAGGACTTGTAAATCTGACAATCTAAAGCACGTCAGCAGCAAAACCATGTTTTAAGTCACAAGTTGCTTATAGAGAAGGCTTACCATATAAACAGATAGGGGTTGCTACTTGCTTAAGCTAAATTTAGAAAGAACAGCAGCAGCCTGGTCACCACCCAGCAAGAAATAAGGATGCCTCAATGCAGCAGCAGCGGATAACCTCCCCCTCCTGAAAGAACCTCTCTCCGAGATAAGTTTTGTGGCCAAATCCCAACCTCTACCCGAGTCGAGATCAAGGATCGTGAAGTCGGGCCTCAACCTGGTTCTCTCCCTCCATGTATTCATGTCATACTTGTATAATTTTATTTCAGTATTGAAGTTCTTTAAACCTGCTGAAGACCTCAAACTTGGTATTGCCATTTGCAACAACACAATTCCAGCAGAATACATGTCAAAAAGATCAGGACTGTTCAGCTGTAAACAGTTATAGCAAAACCCACTTTAGCACCACTTCAACACATGAAAAAAGATACAAGGTTAATTGCAGATAGCTAGTGTACAATACGTATTTTGCACATAACTATCCCCAACTTTAAACTTTTACATCCAGCTACCTCAACTTTCAAAAAATTACACATATCTATTTTTCGCCACAAAATGCCCTTGCCCTAATCTCAAAAGACTTCATAACTACGAAAAACAATTTTATTAGATGTAGAAAACAGTTGAGTAGATGTAAAAAGACTCCTTAATAGATCAAAATATTAAAAAGACGAAAAAATTGTACTTTTCGAGATTATGGTCAAGGGCATTATCGTCAACTTTTTGGCAAAAAGAAAATTTACGTAGCTGGATGTAAAACTTCACAGTTGGAGATAGTTACGTACAAAAGACATAGTACACAATAGCTATACACACACACAATAAATCCACATATATAACTGAAGAAATCAACTGATTATAGATGAAGAGGCAAAACATACAATACCTGCCATAGAATAGGAGAAAGAAGGGCAGCAACAGGCTCCGGTGGAGGAACGGGGGTTTCCTCTGGCAGGACATATAGTTCAGGAGGACAATAGTCGGGATCAAGCAATCCACGATTGGGTACATAGTTCTTGCCAATGCGAAGATCTGTGGCTGCTCCAAAATCTATGAGCTTGATTTGGCCTTTCTTGGTGACCACTAAGTTTGATGGCTTTACATCACGATGCACAATGCCAGTATTGTGAATTTTCTTGAGTGAATTGATTATTTGACGCATTATTTGCTTGATGATCAATGCATCCCGCTTCACAGATTCCACCCCTTGCAAGACACGTCCAAACATCACAGACTCTAAATTCAACGGGAAACTTCGATCTTTCATGTAATCAGCAAGATCACGGTCACCCTGTCACAAGTACATCATACTGTTACTTTCCAATTAACACATATACATGATGAATAACTATACTACTCCACTCAATACTGGCTCATTGCACCATATCCTATAGTTCTTCAACATAAAAAGAGCTTCAATCTGAACCAATACATACTCGGAAAAAAAAAAACATAGGGTGAGAGTACCTCAAATTTCCAAACCAGCCATTTGCCGCCATTAGCAGATTTTGAACTTGTCCTTTCAGAAACAAAACTTCCAAGGAACTCGGCACATGTTTCAGGAGCTGCCCTCGACAGCCTATAATTGAACCACTCCTCAAAATCACCACATTCCTCAGCCCCTTTGACTCCAACCTTAACCTGCAGATACCCTTTTATAAAAACCCTCAAACATGTTTGAGTTTCCAATGATCAAGTGCTAGGGATACAAATCAATAACACGGCCAATGGCTAGTGAAGTCAATTATAAGCTAAGATGGCACCCTCAAAAACTATCCACAACTCATGTGCTATGAATATGATCAAATGTACCATCAAATTCAATACTCGATCCAATAACTCAACTACTCAAGTACCCTTTATCATAAACTTACTCTAAATCTTAACAAAAAATTGAACACTCAAAAACCAAATCATGAAGTTACCATTTTGATGATGACCTTCTCCTTGAACCTATCATCAAGCCTGTTGGTCTTAGCCTTTCCTCTCCTCGGGGCCATTTCTTCTGCAGTGGCGTTTTTGGGAACCACTGCACCCTTATAAACAATACCAAATGACCCTTCACCCAATCTCTCCCCAACCACGAAATCAGAACTCTTCAGGTTCCTCCTTCCGATCAGACTGTAAAACCCCATTTGCAGAGGAGCAAGAAGATAAGTATCAATGGCACCCACAAGAACCCCAGGTCTCGCGGTGAAGTAAACCCATATCAGCCCAGCGAAAGTAAGAAACCCCCATTTCTGGAAATCGGAGAAGCCCTCAGTAACTCTCTGAAATTCATCAAACCCAGATTCGAAAATAGGGTTTTGAGACAGTGACTGGTCCAGATGAAGATTACTCAACAGCTCCTCTTGGATGGCTCTGCACTTGCCTGATTTGCCCTTGAATGGCTTCACGAGAAAGGAGAGGCTATTCGGGGACGAGGGCTTTAACGGGGACAAGAAAATATATCTGGGTTTTTGCTGAAATGTAGGAACAGTTGGGGAGAGAAGACAAGCCATTGCCGTACGCTCTCTGTGCTTCAAGCTCAAGGAGGAGCTTCTTCTATCTGGTTTGTGTGCACTTTAGAGCGTCAGCAGAGGATGGTCTTTTGCTACGTGTCAATCCCAGGTTCATCCAAAGAGTAGGGTATATGTGGATAAAATGCTTACAACCAAGTTCCATCTCCCAAAGGACTAGATCACATCACATAAAATGGCCATGCTTGATCAGTATACTGTACATGGGTGTGTAAAAATTCAAGCTTTCAAGCCTTGTTTGCTGGTAAAATCATGGATAGAAAATTTACTTTTTTCCCTGGAATAAAGCTTGGAATTTTAGTTACTAGAGCTTGTCACATAAACAAGCAGCTAAACTAAAGCAGAAAAGCAGGGAATGTAGAAAAACAAAAAACATTTTATAGTGAAAATTCGAGTTACAAGGATTAAAGTTGACACAGGGCTTGTTCTTTGAGAATGCCCTTGTAAGTTGTAACTAGTACAGAACTGATTATGTCATGTGAAAGAAATTGAAATTGAAACTGAAAATGGTCATATAGCTCATCTTAGGCTAAGGGGCTGCTCCTCTAAAGGAATGGAGCTGCAGGTTTCACATAAGTGAAGCCCATGAAGTGGTTTGCACTGGCATTGGGGCTGGCAGCAGGAGAATCCAACAAAGGCATGTCGGTCCAGCGTGTCTCAAAGTTTGCAATGCAATGCTTCCCAGCAACTTCTGGACGGAAACTGGGCTGGATTTCCCTGGCCTCCAGTTTCTTCCAGTTTATAGGCTTGAACCACTTGTGACCCTTGATTTCCTCACTTCCCGTGGGCCCACTACCTAGGCGCTTGCTCGGATCCTTCTGTAGAAGCTACAGAGATTAAAAACAAAACATGTTAGGTTTCACATGCATGAATGAATAGCAAGGGATCCAACTGTGGCACTGCAGAATATTTACCCCTTTCAATAAAGAATGTGCTTCACTTGTCAGATAGTTGGGTAGCTTGATCTTTTCTTTCACTACCTTTCGCTGTATCTTTTCTCGGTTCCCAATAAATGGAGGCTGCACAAACAGGTGTTGTAAAACAAAAACGCTTCGGAAATATATATAAAGTTGAATCATTTCCATAGTTCCGGAGTATCCCAAGATTGCATTTTAGTTTGTTCTCAATCTGCATTAGAGTTTACCTACAATGATCCTTTCTACTTCTTGATCCCATGTTAAAATTTAAAACTCTAATCTTTACCGTAAGAACATGTAGGCCTTATCACCAGAGGATATTTCTACACATTACTGAAGTTGAAGAGCACAACCTTTCCAGTAAGCATTTCAAATATGAGGATTCCCACACTCCACCAGTCTGCAGCCTTATCATGCCCCTGTCCAAGAATAATTTCAGGTGACATGTATTCAACTGTTCCGCACATGGAGTTTGATCTTTTATTTTCCTCAAACTCTTTTGCCACGCCAAAATCAGTCAACATCACCTGAATACATGATGACAAGAAGTGTTGTAGATTCCTTCTTGAGTTGCAAAACAAAATTCTATGTGAGTGAGAGAGAGAAAGAGTACATGGCCATCTTCATCCAAAAGGATATTTTCAGGTTTAAGATCCCTATGCATGACACCATTTGCATGAAGGTGAGAAACTGCAGAAGTAATCTCAGCAGCATATATACGTGCAAGATCCTCTCTGCAGAAAAATTACCAGTATCACTCAAAGACAGGTCTTAATTATTCTAAATAGTCCAAAGCATGATTAGTTAATATACCTGAAAATGCCATGGTTGTAAAGCTGGAAAAAAAGGTGACCGCCATTAACAAAATCAAGAATAAGGTACAATCTATATTTGGTCTGCATTGTAAGAAATAAACAATAAGTCTCATAATAGGAAATGAGATTATGAAACAAACAAGGTGAACTAGAAAGAACTTACTTGGAAAGAGTATCTGAGCTGGACAATGAATGGGTGCTCTATTTTAGTTAAAATGTCCCTCTCTGCTTTCATGTATTCAGCTTGATTCTTCTCCATAATCTTGTCCTTCCGCATGACCTTCATTGCATAGATGTCTGAAGTGCCCTTTTTCCTCACCTGAAATACTTTTCCAAAGGCACCCTGCCCAACAACCTTCAACACCTCAAAATCATCTGTGCCTACACTTTGGACATCAGTAAGGTTTACATCACATTCAACAGAAAGTTCCTTAAAGCCTTTGATAATCCCTTCATTGTCACACTCTACTAATTCCACGGAGTCCTCCGTTTCATGTATAGTGAGTCTGCTGAGCTTGAAAGACTGACTAACACAAGTCGAGGGGCCAACGAAAGAATGTGATCTGCTGTGTATGACAACTGGATCACCATAAATAAGCTCGGTCCCCTCTTCATCCCCACAGTTCAGTTCATTAGAAGTTTGAATTGGCAAGGGACCAAATACATCAGAGAAGTCCAGCTCAATATGATCCAAGACAAGAGCGTCAGGAGGATTTGCGGGGACGAGGGACATGCTTTGATGTGGTTTGGATACAAGGGTATTGGTCAGACCAGGCAGCTGAGATGATACCATGCTAGAAAGCACTTAAAGAGGTTGAGGCAGGGTGTGGATTGCAGAATACAGAAGGACAGGAGAAGCAATGAGCTATGGATCGATCACCCTGATAGCTTCTGAGACTTTTAATGCTTGTGGGCACATCAATGGCTGTAATCAGAAGGAAGTCCAGGTATGCAATAGGAGTGCCCAAGTATTTCGGTAGCAAGCAGAACAAAATCCAGAAGAAGAAGAAGCAGCTCTTCTTGTTTCCCGATTTACAGGAAACTATGGATCCCCCAGTAGTCTTTGAATTCATGAATATCTGGATATCAAATCTAACACACATGAAACAAGTTAGTAACTCGAAATCACAGAGAAAACCAGACATTCCAATGATTAAGTTGGCATAATTATAGATAACCTTGTAAGGAATGAATACTTTTATCAATAATTAAGCCTCTGGATTACAGGTAATACCGTAATACCCAGATAGACACCTAAATGATCCTTGTGAACAGGTCAAACAAAGCACATGCAAACCCTGAAAAAAAAATTCTTTTTTTTCCTTCCCTTTTACAATTAATGGCAAATTCCAGAGAAAATAGCATCTTTCCGTTAGAACGAGGATAAAATTCAGTAAAAAGATTAAACAAAACATGATTGGAACCATAGATTGAGAAACAAAAGGAAAGGACCAAGAAGCAGGGAAAATCTGAAGGTCATTACGAATCATACGCTAACAATAAAAACAAATTGCAGAGCTATAACCCGATCCAGAACACAACAAACAGACCCATTTCACGGAAGCCACGTTCAAATCGAAACACATAGAAAAATCAGAAATTGATGGGTGAAATCCATAGCTCGGAGACAGAATTGGAGGAAAACTCGAACTTAAATAGAAATCAGCAGAAAAATCACAGAGAAAATCGTACTACATCTCTATGAGAGCCGCCGAGAGAGAGAAATGCAATGGCGGGCGTTACCTGAAGAAGGCTGGGGGAAGAAGACGATGAGAAGCAATTTGAGACGCGTCTTTTTCAGCAACACAAAACCTCTCCGCGAATGACTCGGGTCGCCACTTATACCAGAGTTCATCTCGCTTTTTTCTTCTTCTGTTTCTTTAAAAATTATTATTATTACGTGGCGCTTTCCTAATGGATCGTCGAGTTTTCTTTTATTGAAAAAGCGGGAAATTTTATTTTACTTTTCCTCCCAATAATTAATGTTAATATGGAAATTTTAGGAATATTTTTGACCGAAATTTAGAATATTGTATTTGGATTTGTTTCTATCTTTTCACAAATGGGCTCAGTATATTTTGGCGATTATAACATAATCAAATCGTAATCTCCGTATCTTTTTACGTATGTTTATTTAAATTATGGAGGGGACGGTAAAATATTGTGTCTTTTTAATAAATATTAAGACGCGCGATACATATTCCATTCGTTTCTGTCGAGATCCTTACCACTCGATTTTGTCGAGACCCTTCCATAACACTACCCATGGAGTTAGATCTTCCCTCTCCCTCTCCCTCTCCTGCGGCCG
>JAYMTN010001890.1:0-11941 GCA_036897425.1 Erodium trifolium
TAACTCGGTCCAGAGTTGGGGGACCTGTAACACGGTGGTAGATTATCCTGTTAAATATAAGTTGGTTCACGTTTGGGCTAACTTATCAGACGTGGAATGTCTTGTTAATCGGCCATCAAATTTAGTTGAAATTATGTTTTTCTTGAGCATAATGATAATTAATATAGATGTGAGGTATTTGAATTAATTTTTTTCTCAAGAGAGTTTAGTAACGACTTAACTGGGGAAGCAAGTTTCGGAAATATTATTATGGATCAGATGCAAAATTTTAAAATATTAAAGAAGATTTTGCTCCAACTTTAGACATCAAGGAGATATCTCAAAACTCTGATATACTACAATGTGAAGTATGATGTTATTGCAAAGAAATATGGAGCTCCTGAATCCATTGATAGTGTTCTTATTAATTATGTCCAAGAGCTAGTATCTTAATTTCACCTTGAAGTGAAGCTTCACTATGTTGCTAGTTATTATGGATTGTTTCTGTATCCAAAAACTCTAAAAAGGTTGGTTATGGTACAAACGACTCCTAAAGTATTTTTAAGAAAAAAGGGGTGCAATTGAAATTGATTATTAGGCAGCAAACTGAGAGATAGAATCAAGAAAGTAATCGATAGTTTCGACCATGAGGAAGAAAGAAAAAATATAAGTTATTGGTGAAATGGTTGTTTATAAAACACAATATGCCGATGACGTGATTAAGGATATAATCATCGTTCTTGTTCATGTTATTGTTCGACATGTTTGAAAGTGCAAGCGTGATTCTGAAACAAAAAGAACAAGATGTTGTGTGAAGGTGACTTTTTCCTTTCATATTACATTGATAGTGTGATTAAAAGCATCTCCAATCACTGGCGGATCATTGGCGGATAGGTGCTGGCGAAGCCGAAACGTCGACGGAAAGAAGCAAAACGCTGGCGGATGGGCGTTGACGGATAACAACGTCAGTAAGCTTACCGGCGAATCTATCCGCCGGCGGATACGAAAACTGAAGAAAAATCTCTTTCAACCTCGTGAATGCAACAAAATTTCATATCAGCATGCTGATACAAAAATTTATTAATTTTTTAATCTTTCACCTCCTCCCTTCAACCAACAACAATGTTAATGATTGGAGATACTATAAGGGAGCACTCCTTAACCGCATGACGGTTCAAAATTGACTGGTTTTAACTCATTGGAACTTACTAACAATTTAGGAAATTATGCTAGCATGAGAATGGAGGAAATCACAAACATCGAGCCAGAGTAACGATAGAATAGGAAAGCAAACATCATATTAGTGATTCATGAGGTGTTTATATACGATAAATTGTCCTCTAAGCTAACTCAGGTTTTTGAAGTCAAGAATCATTTCAAGGAACGAGAGATTTATGATATTAGATTGTTAGACCTAGTTGAAGATGATATTGTGACAAGCTATAAGTTGATATTGTAACAAGCTATAAGATGGACAGACTTTAATACACATTAGTGGACTTGAAAATGACCGGCTCGGACCTTATCCTTGGTTATCAAGATCAAGCCTTAACCTAGGCCCATAGTATTGTGCATTTGTTGTCTTCTTCTCTAAAAATTAAAAAACAGACATCGTGAGATAGCAGAAGCAGTCGTTTGACCTCATTGACAAAATATCTCTCATCTCTTCTCCTTCCTCTCTATTCATTCCTCGTTCACATACTCAACCCTTAATCCTATCATTTTACCTCATCAATCCAGTTTAGAGTGTTTCAACATCTTTCATTATCAGCAACTAGAGTGAATTATGAAGAAGAAAAACTTGCAGAAATTCTAAGCTAGTGGCTAGTTTAGCCTCATCTTCTTGTCTGCTCTTTTTCTGTTGACAAAATCTGAGAAGGATGGAATGGGAGGCAGCCTTGTCGTTGGCGAAACACTCTGCAGTATGGGAGAAGCAAATGGAGTTCTGGAAGTTCGCGATCCAACTGTCTCATTGAATGCTTCAGGAGTAACTTCCGTTTGTTCTTTATCTGTAGGCGTTGATGGCGTCAAGGGGATGGACTCTGAGGAGCAAGAACTTGACCCAAGCCGCTCTGTTAGCCCAGTTGTGCTTGTGGTTGATAGCCACCTCACAGTACTCGCCACTTGTGAGTAATAGAATGACTTCCCACTCTTCCCATATCTTTTATAGCAGTCATTTTCAAGGGAAGCTGCTGATGTTTCTAAATCGATCCTGCAAAAGGATTATGACCTATTTAGACAATGCAAAAGTCTTGTTCTCACTTCTCATAGCAATGAAGCTAACACAATCTTTTACTGAGAAATATTGGGCTCAATATAATGTGAAGCATGGAATGGACAGGTCCAAATGCACACATACTTTACGTCAACAAGCCTTTGCTGAGCCTGCTTCAGGGCATCTTTTAACCTTTTCTTCGTTGCTTCTCTCAGTACTTCTGATATGGCATTTTTCTCCGATTTACTGACCTGTCATCAATTTGGATATCAACAGCTTGCCAGGACAGGTGTCAAGAAAGTTCTTTGTGGTTATGTTAACTTAATATTGCCATCAAAGATAGTTCATCTATACTTTTAAGTATTTAGAAATAGTGCATCTGTGCATGAATTGTATAATCCAATCCATGACACAACGTCAGTTCCTTCTCTAAATGGCAAGTCATGATATGGTGGTTCACAGAGAACCCAAGGCAAGCAGACATCACATTCAAGCCAAAAATTTAAGGCAACTGTAGGGAATTAAGAATGTGATCAATTCCCTTTCAAAAAAAAAAAAAAAAGAATGTGGTCAATAAGGAATGCGTTGCAGATAAAGATCAATCCCAATACTGAGCATTAATTATGGAATTTGACAAACAATCTAAAAGAGCTTTAAAAACGGCAAAGAATGTGGAATAAACGCATGTGTTTTGTACACTATTTGCTTCTTTTTGGCTTCTCTCTTGGCAATGAAATTAAATTACTGCATTTGTTCTGCATTACTTTTGCTCAGATGAGAATATCAAGAACAAACCTGTTTATCATGGCTCTTATTCCTATAGTAGCTTTCTTCTGCTTGCTGCAAGAGTTCAAGCTTCTCATTCAGTCTTGACCTTGATGTTGAATTCGACTTGGGTAAGCTCTTAAGAATGTCACTGTCATCTAACAAATGAAGGACTCAATTAATCAGATAATGAATTAATACTTTGGCATCCCCACCACTGTCCACCCTAAACCCGTCAAATTAAATGATATACTACAACCTTCTGTCAGCTATGTTTTCTTATCAATACTATTAGACAATGTTTTAGGCAAATAGAAAATAATTATTTTAATTGCCTCTCTTGCTAAGCAGTCCCTTACCCATCTAGCAGGAGATGTTCATGTTTCTTCCACTAACATGAGGACTGGATTTGTGAGGGGTAGGGCTACCACTTGCTGTGTAACCCACTACACCAATACAGTTTGATTTAGAGGGGAAATAGGGAGACTTACAATCAGAATCAGATATATCTTCTTCAGAACCACTTGCTTCATTATCACGATTCCAGAATTCAGAATATGGTTCTGCATCAGCCATATCAGAAGAGCTGGCACAGGGAGAAAATTAGCTCCAAGAGAAATTTACAAAGTTATCATCTGACATGATAACTAACTTGCTATAGAGCATGCAATAATAATCCACAACAGCAGACCTTCACTGTATCAGAGATCAAATCAAACTTACAAGAAATAGCAAAAGTGTTGAAGTAAAGTTTAAACAAGTCATATTTAGAATATAATTTGAATTTCCAGAAGAGTGTGGGAAGTGTTAAAGTCATAAATCACATATCTTCCATAAGACGACGAATGCGATGTTTAGGGCTAAATAAACACGTACTGCTAATAATTCTCTTATGTGAGCATACCTGATTCATGTTTCTCACTTCGCATAAAACACTGACAGACAAGTTGAGCTATATTTGGGTGAAAAAGATAAAATGAAGTACCTCTTCATAGAAATTCGGTAAAAACCATTTTTCTGGCGTGTAGCACAAGCACTTGTAAGCTCCTCTAAATACTTGGCTACTAGACTTGGATGTTTGCAAGCATCACATGATTTTTTACATAGAGAATCAGGTACCTGTTTTCGGCAACGATTAAATTACAACATCATTTAAAAGTTAATGAAACCTACTACTATAAACAGACACAAGATCACCCCCAGTTTCTAATACCTGCTCCCCGAAACTTTCAAGAACTTTTTTCCTACGGCATCCAGACCCTTCACAGTATTCAACCATCTGTGCACGGTATGTTTTTAGTTTCTATAACAGATACACAAACATAGTTAATGTAATCTATCAAAAGATATGAATGTAACCAGATTGAAGTCCGAAAGGGGTTTCTTTGACTCTGAACCCTGTGAGCTTGCAGACTGTAACTTTTTGCTCTCACCATTGCGAAGAATGAACTCCTGCCATAGATCCAAACACTTAGAGTTCTATAAAAATCTAGCAACTTAAAAGGTTGTGGATATGACGGCCTATGAATAGCTTCACAACCATTCTTTTGCGATCATCCACTCCATAGTACAACAAACTTCTAGAGGGCAATTGATCACGGCCTGCTCTACCCGATTCTTGATAGAAGGCCTCCATTGACTTTGGAATATTATAATGGCAGACAATTCTAACGTCCTTTCGGTCTATACCCTAGAGACATAAACCATGAACAATAAGTAGAACGTGTAAGACATGAAATTACTCTTAAACACCTGAACTTAAACTATAATGTCACAGTAAGAAATAGTTATTGACTGCATACCATCCTGTAGAAACGCCAGTTGCTCAATAAATGCAATGCACCCGAATAGCTCCAAGCAGGGTTCCAGAAAGAAAGCAATTAGTGCATCGCAGTCTCATGTGAGCCATGATTTGCAAGTGAAAAGATAAAAACAGAAAAAGATGGCATAAAGTCGTTTGAGAAATAATGGGAAAAAATACTGCAGGCAAACTAAATTATTACGCATATGCAACTCCAATTTCCCGGCACAAAGCTCTCATCCTAAAAGTCCGCCCATCACAATGTGCAAGATAAAAGAGACTAGTTAGGGGATTGAAAGATATTGATGCCCAAATGTCCCATACAGAATTATGCCTGATGATCTAGAGACTGGTCTGGTCTGGTAACATTTCAAGCTTGGACATACAGAAGTCAAAATTTTCAACCTCAGCCCTATAGTTCTGTGTGGCATATAAGATGACACTTTGACCAGGATCACAGATCTACTTTAATCATGATCCACATAAAAGGAAAAGAAATACTGCTTCAACTATAGTAACTAGAAATATGGAGACAACTATACCCAAAAGCAACTGTCGCCACAACAACTTGAATTTTTGAAGAAATCCAATCATCTAAAACAGAGCTCCGCAACTTATTATTCAACCCTGCATGATAAGCTGCAAAAAAAAAACAGAGAAGAAAAAGGTAACATTGGAGCTTATCAGAGCTGCATTTATTTTAGTTTAAGAAAAGAGAGATGCTGTAAGAGAATCAATTACATGCACATGAAATGCCATTCTTTGAAAGATGAGTAGATAAGTCATCACAAGTTGTGCGTTCTAAGCAGTAAACAATTCCACAGACATCTCCACAAGATCTGAGTAAATTAGACAAATCTGTGTAGGTATCATCTAACAGATCTTTGTATCGAACTGCATTATAGAAAAAGCATGGTTAGATACATACTTAAGCAACTATAAAAATAGATTTCACAAAGCCGCAACAAGCATCATAAACAAACTTGTCCAAAGATAAGGGATCAATATGCTTGAATAATTATCCTCTAATTGAAATCGACTATTTGTCAAACTGAAAATATCAAATTAAGCTTGAAGGACGTGACCTTCATAATAGATATTTGGACGATTGAAAGATGATTTAAGGACCAAAGGATTTTGCAAGCACAAGGACTCAATCACATCCTTCTGAACTCTGCAGAAAGAAAGATGTATTAAGGAATCAATATTTATTTTTGGAAAGTTGCCTTTTGTTTTTCAAATGACAAGGAAGGCTAGAAAACTAATATTGCGTACATAAAACAAATATTCCTACAAAAATGAGTGCCAGTAATACTATAGCAGGAAAAATATATTAAAAACAACCACTTTTATAGGTATCACAGTGCCTACACTCTAATGATACATAATCCCATTTGAGTTCAACTTTGATAGTTTTTACACATCTCCAGCACAGTGCAAAAAGGTATTAGACCTCTACAAAGTTCCCAAAGGTTTCCAAAATGCTTGTCCAGCATTTTTTTTCTTTATGTTGACATAAGCGGTTAATAGCTCAGTTTCTTTACCTAAGGTTATGGGTTCAAGACTGGGGGCCTATGGTATTGCATATTAAAAGGACAATATGAAAGGGCAGGAAAAAAAAGAGTTTTCTGCAATCGAGGAAATTATTACGCCTTGATTCCATCATTTAAACATGTAATAATACCATTGGAAAGGAAATTTGCTTATCCGATCATAGCATTGCAAAACTCACTTAGGAACAGCAGTAGCAGTCAAAGCCAGTATCGGTACATCTTGAAACCGGCTCCTTAAAGATGAAAGCTTCCGGTAGCTAGGCCTGTTCAACCAGAAATGTCAGAAAATGATGTAAACACACAAAGCCGGAAGATATACAATATCTCTGACTAAAACTCCAATGGATTCTCTAATGAGAATAGAAAATGTGTTTCTGAATCTAGATAAAAATAACTCTACATAATTAGTACACAATATAAAAAAATAGATGGCTTGTTAACACGCCAATAGAATTAGAAAAGGGTACATGTTAAAGTCAAACATATGTAATTATGAGTATGAAAAAGGGTACATGTTCAAATGAAATTTGAACTAAGATATTATCACAACAGCTTATTAGCAGATGTCCAACAAGGAAATGCAAAACGAGTATTAACAGAAACCCCTTTTCTCTGGGTATGAAAATAACCCTTTTATTGCTGGAATTGAAAACAAACCTGAAATCATGGCCCCATGATGAGATGCAATGTGCCTGAGATTTTGACAAAACAGATAAAAGTTGTATATATATTCTTAGAATTCCAGCTGCTGAAGAAAGATGAAATTTCTGTAGAGATATATCCATGCAAACCTCATCTATAGCAATAAGAGTTAACAAACCCCTGGCATAAATCTTTGACAATTTTGACATGAATCCTTGTGTTGCAATTAGTTCTGGAGTTACATAGAGCAGCCTTAGAGATGGCTTTCCAGATTCTAGTTCTTCATTAATCTAGAATACAGATCAGGAACATTAGTAGTCATTAGTTACAAATACCATGACACCGAAAAAAAGTCTCAAGCAGGTATTTAGTTTAGTAAATTTCAAGCAATAGTCAAAAAGTATAAAGGTACTTCCATTTGTCGAAGTATTGAGCATGATATAGTTAATTAAAAAGCTAACTGATGAGAACAGTTTAGCCCTAGCTCAGGGTTTCAGTTTAGATGAAGAGGTTGATGACAGTATAATCAGTTCATGAAACTTCACTAAGAGTGAAATAAGAAATATACGTCTGCTAAGAGAAAAAGAAGCACTGAAGAGTGGCTGTAATAAAACAGTAGAGCAGTTACCAAGCGAGATATATGAGAGGCGATGGTTAGTTAAGCATAGTAGTCTGTGTATCAAGTTATTAACATTAAATCCACACTATCATCAAGTACATCAGATCAACAGTCAAATTAAGCAAACAGCTGATAGTTGAACTAAGATTTCTGAAGAAGATAACATATCATAAGATTTAACTTATTTGCCATATTACAATTGCTCAAGTAATTAAACTGACTTGACATGTTCAATTCACGAATACAAGTTCAAATACTAGCGATATCAAAATATGAAGCCTTTTGCAAAAATGATTTCGAATATGGGACCACAGCCAATAATCAAAGGCATCCAGTTGCATTTTTAAGGCAGCATCTTACTTTTACCAAGATCCAGTACCACATTCGATGACATTAGTTATTAAATGATGAAAGAGAACAATACGAATAAGTGTCCACTTTCTCTAAAAAAATGTTCCCGGATGAGTGTCTACTTTTTGGGTAACTTTGCTATGCATGAAGAACCACTGAGATCCCTAGAATCAGTTAAATCCTTTTAGTTTGTTAGAGCACATAGGGTATGTGGGAGAAAGTCCGTCACTATATAACTTTGACAAAAAATGGGAATGTAGACACTTATTTTCAAATGGAGGAAATACCAAGAGCATGAGTTTCAAAGACGTAATAGTTTATTCCCAAGAACTGAAAAAAAAAAAAGAATTGCACTGAGTAATCCACCTTATTTCTGGCATGGGATGTTTGGGTTGAGGAAAGATATTCAGCAGCAATTCCTTTCTCCTTTAATGCCATCACTTGATTCTCCTAATTAAATGAGCACACCATAAATCCACTACACATCACCCTTATTATCAGAAAATAACATGCAGAAGAAAGATAACATATACTTACCATTAAGGCTGTGAATTAAACAGAGAACCAGATGAAATTTTTTGAGATCGTTCCTAGCATTTCATAACCAAGCAATGTAATGTAGTTTAAGCACAATAAGGTGCAAATTCAAATATGATAAGTACCATTCACCTATTAAAGGGCAAACAACAAGAACAATTCCCGATTTAGCCAAAGCAGGGATCTGGTAACACATTGACTTTCCTCCACCAGTTGGCATGAGACAAAAACAATCCCTTCCTGTTCAATGGAGATAATTAGAAATGACAAAAATGCTAGGTGCATATAATCCCACGCTATAAAATAAATAAAAGATACAAAGACATGCTTGTACTCCAATCTATCAGCTAATTAAGGTAAGACAAGCCAACCCCTATTTGGTAGTAGTTTCCACGACAAACATATCACTAAAATGCTTAAATGTAGTTTGTCAACACTAGAACAAATGGTGAATACTTCATTTCACTATAACGAAGAAGAAGAAAACAACAAAGTTCTCCTTGTACATTTTGTGCCTGCCTATAATTCAAAATTGTTTATTTTACATCAATTGATGAGAGCATATCCCACCAGCACTAGGTCCCTCCGTACAGGAAACTTTTCTGAGTTCTAAGTCATTTGTATCCAAAATCGTGTGATCGTAAAAGCAGGCATGACAATGTAGAGAGAACAAGTCAAATGGGATGGAGTGTGTTGTTATGAATACATTGGTCTCAAGGAAACAAATGTAAACCATACCAGAAACAACTGCATCAATGGCCTCCAACTGCTTCCCTCTAAATTCAGAATGGCCAAAATGCCATCTTAAGAGCTTCACCAGAGCATCCTTCCCACATATTTGCTTCTCAGTGCCACTTACCTTTTGCAAAGGCAACGGTGTCTTCTTCATATCTGCAAGAAAATCTGTCACAAATCTCTACTTAATTTACCCAGTTTATGCTTCTTTACATCTCCTACCAACAAATGTAATGTGCCACAATTCATTTTTTTTTTCCTTTTACAGTTTATCAGCGAAATGCAACGCAATTCCAATATGAACGCAATACCCATCATTCTGATTGAACAGAGTATTAAATCAATCGAAGCAGTGCTCTAAGATTGGATTAAGCACATTATTAGTAAAAATTGAAATCCTTAATATAATAGATTTGTCAGAATAAAATACAAGCCGTATCATGAGAATTTAACTAATGTACAGAGGAAACCGGACGGCGATGCTCACCGGGGTGCCTGCCGGTATCGGCCTTCACCGCTAAATTCCGACGGTCTGGTGCAAACAATAATCACAGCTCTCTCTGAACCCTCGAAACGAGGAAGATCTTTTTCATGGCGTGAGACGACGTCGTTTTCCTACGGATGGTGGAAAATGCTCGACTGTAGTTTAAAAGGTTTAGTAGGGGTATTTTAGACATCTCAAACGTCACGAGTAGTATAAATAACACCGTGTTCTCAAAATTAGGGTTCCGTAATATCTGTGTGCTTCCATTTAGGGTTTTAGCCGCGAGATTTGCAGAGCGAGGAAGAAGAAGAAAAGAAGAAGAAGAAGAAGAAGAAGAAGAAGATGGGACACTCAAACATCTGGAACTCCCACCCCAAGACCTACGGCCCTGGCTCGCGTGCCTGGTTAGATTCTAGATTCTTTTGCTGCGTTTTATTTTAGTGATTTTTTAAGAATCTATGGAAAATGAATCGATTTTATGATCGTTTGCGAGGTTTTCAGTGCTATTTTCGAATCGAAGCTGTTTGGTTTTGAATATAGGTGATTATGTCTGATGTAATTTTGTTTGTTCTAGCTACTGAGACGAAGTTTATTGTTTGTTTTTATCAGCCGTGTATGCGGAAACTCTCATGGGTTGATCAGGAAGTACGGGCTCATGTGTTGCAGGCAGTGCTTCCACAGCAACGCCAAGGAAATTGGCTTCATCAAGGTCAGTTTCTTCTATATGTGGATGCGTTTTAATTCACTGCTTCCATTGTTAGTGTAGAGGGAAGTGATGCTCTGTTATGTGGTCAAGGAACTTGACTTACAAACATGGCGATCTGGAATTGTATCCCTACTTAATCATCTAATGAATATTTTCTGGAATATACCTTTGAAATGAAATAATAGTCAGAATGCTTGAATGTGAAGTTGAATTGAGAATCACATTATTATATTGAATGATATTTTATTTTCCTTAGATTTAATCATATTAGAAAGGACAATTACAAAAAAAAAGTACATTTTGCAAGCGTACCCTCTTCTTAGATAATTGTAAAAAAAGTACCATGAGCTTGCCTTTATGTTGCGATTTGTAAATATGTGTCAAAATGGCAATTCTGTCATTTAAAAATAGTATGTTATAAACAAAAAATTCAGAATTTTCATATATCCCAACGTTATTCCTCTTATTATGTCTAAAAAAGATTTATATAGGTGAGAATTCTGGATTTTTTACTTATTACTTTTGAAATATTAAATTTCAATGGTAAAACCATCATATTGAAACACATTTACAGTGCATCCAAAAGACAAGTTCTGGGTATGTTTTTGCAATCGGCAAAGAGGGCTACAACTTGCAAAAAGTGAATACCTTTGAGAAGTGTGCTTTAGACAGTAAAATTGATGATATAATGTCCAATTTCTTTCCATTGAGTTTGAATTATTGATATGAGCCTTGAAAATAGTCATCTGGGTTCTTGTGGTTTAAATTATATCAATTATTGAGCTTGACACAACTTTTCATTCCTCATCAATCTTTTCTGGTCATTTTGTGTTGCTGATGCATGATTTTATGTGTTTGCTCAGTACCGTTAAGAGAATCAGCAGATGTTTGGCAATCTGCTCAAGTTTGGATGGAGCTACCTAATCAAAGCAACTCTTTTCTGTCATTTATGTTTTTGTCTAATTTTCCAAGTATGAATACTCTTTAGATTTTTGTAATATGAGCACTTTGGAGCTACATCTGAGTTTTATATAGCATTTCCTACTTAACAATAATATGAATTGCCTCCTACCATGCTGATATGACTGTTTAGTTTGCCATTGAAAGACAAATTAATTTGTTCAGAGGAAAAGAGTAGAAGCATTTGTTTTAGCAATTGATTATATTGTCTGCTTTATGAAATAAACTGCAAAATAGGTGCTCAATTTGTTAAACAGCCAGGGAGGAAGTTAGAAATAAGTATCTTAAGTAAAAAAAAAAGGACTGATAATTAAACTTCTCCTTGAAAGCCACGATGGGGCTTCTAGGGGCTGCTCTTGCAAACTGTGCACCACGACGGGGACCAGATGCCTTTGACACGATCTGGGCGGACATTTAGACAAATGGGGCAAGAAAGGCGGGGAAACGGGGATTTCAATCGATGACAAGGCGGGGATGGGATGGGGACTCCCTGCCCCGCTTAGTCCCGATAATATTTAATTAGAAAAATAAATATAATATATCTTAGGGTAAATTTCATCTGACTACCCAAAAAAAACTTAAATTACAGCGAGA
>JAYMTN010001891.1:0-11940 GCA_036897425.1 Erodium trifolium
CATGAAGACCCAGAGGAGGAGCATGGCGGTCATCAGGCCTCCCCTGTTCGAGGGGGAGAGGAACCCCAAGGCCGCGAAGATCATGGTCACGAGAATCATCCCGAAGAATTGTACTCCTGTGCCTGCATAGACGCACAGCAGATCTGAATTAGATGGTGGCCGGAAGATGTCACCGTGGACAAGTTTCCACCCGGTCTCTTCTTGTGCTTCTTCCTGGGTCTCTAACTGGTTGTACTTGGAGATGTCCCGGTAAAGGGTCCGGAGCATGATCATAGCTACCATGCCGGAGAGGAAAAGAACGATCATCAGGGAATTGATGATCGAGAACCAGTGTATTTGATCGTCCACGATTAGAAGATAGGTATCCCAACGAGATGCCCACTTCACATCGCTTTCCTGCAAGGTGAAACGCGAGGAAATTGCTGTAAGAAATGATGATGATTCCAGCATTCAAACGGAAAGTTGTAGAGGTATACTACCTGAAAATCAACATCATATGTAAATACGATTTCCTTCTTATCTTCAACTTCCTGAGGAGAATCGGAGTTTGTGACTGTATGCCTCGTATGGGGATCACACGTTGATAACCGAGTGTTTTCATTCCAATCACCCTCGTATTCATGTCTCGCACTGGATGTGTAAAATAATTTGATAACCTTAAGTGTCAATATAGATAGTTCAAGAAGAATGAAATTAAAAGAACCCGAGATAACAACAATGAGGACTAAAAAGATAACCTGAACGGTTTGACCTCAAATCCTACAATTCTTGCTAAACCAGTGAGCTCATCTTTGTGATATTTGACAGTAAATGCCAAGTGATTGTGGATAAAATACTTTTCCTCCTTACTCTGCAAACAAAATTAAACATGTTGCTTTCATTAGCACAAAAGGGAAGCTTTTAACTGTTAAGAACTGGTTTGAATGACACTTACTCCAGCATACTGTCCTTTAAGACCCAGACGAAATCCATGCTGATACACTATAGAGTTGTCATGGTCCGGCCTTCGCACGGGGACAACCAGAGGAAGATTATCCAAAATCCTGCACAGAAAAAAAGAGAAGGATAAATAATGGCAAAAGTGAAGTACTCTGGTTGGAAAATTAAATATGATCACTGCCTCACATGTTCACCCAATATTCATCCTCGATTTTTTGCTTGAACTCCTTGGCGCTATCGGCGTTAAGGGTTAAACGACACACGACATTGCACATTTTGGGCTCTCTCATTTTGAACTGAATCAATGGAGCATGTTACAGGCTAAAAGGCCAAACACAGAAAAATGGGAAGTAAATTATCCGACACATTCAACTTACTAAATAAGGAGAGTTTTCAATACGATCACCGCGAAGGATTTCTCCGAGATTTTCTGCACTGTCAACAATATGATCTGGGCGACAATAGGGGATGGAATAGTAGGAGTAAGGAAGCTGTGTTTTTATGGATGTCAGTTTGTTCACTTTCACCATCAATTCATCTCCCTGCTCCACACAAACAGAGTGAGGAAACACAATAGACAAGTCTCCTTCACATTGGTGCAGTAGCTCAAATGCATGAGTACAAAAGGCATAAGTGCAAATCGAACATAGTTATGTAAGGATTTTGTAACAAAACACAACCGACTTTAAGAATATCACACAAGTGCGAAGTAAACTAAGTAGGTTAATTGCATTGAGTAAATAAGAGAGTACATATATATGTAAAAGGCAACAAATTGAGTGCATTCAATCATCAAGTATAGTAGCACCAATTGAAGTTATAGCAACTATCAGAATACATTTTATTTCCCAAGTCCCAACAATGGTCCAACATTATGGCCTTAAATGACCTAAGAAAATCTTGTCAGATCAAGGAATATTAGAACAAATAATCAATTAACTTCATACATTTCCTACAAGTAGGTCGAAATTCTCAGCGACTTGAACACACTAGAATCCTATCCCAATCCAAATCACTATTGAAACATACAGAAGACACATCAGAACCAAAACAAAGATCCCTGATCAGGTCAAAAATCCCCAAACGACCAAAATCAAAACCAATTCAATCCATTTCTAGGTGGATTTCATAGTCATGCATGTCCATACACCTCATTCAAATACCAGTATTGTTAACCAAATCACTGATGAGGTATGGGGGAAAGGTGAATCAAGACCAACAGAAACACCTCACATCAGATCAAAACACCAGAAACGATCCAGCACTAAACCAATTCCAATCGAATTCTAGGCGGATTTCACAGTCAGGATCATACATACAGACGGACACATTGATACACCATTGAGATACGATTATAGAAAAGTAACGGCCTTACTTGATGGAAATCCTGGGGAGCGACGCCGGGGAGGTAGAAGGAGAGGACGGGGACGAAGAACAAGAGGCATGCGGAGATCAAGAGATGAAATGAGAGAGCTCCTCTCGCCATGGCGGCACCAGTCGATTTGGATCCACGATTCTCCTTCTCGATATACAACAGTCTCTGCTTCTGCTAGTCTTCCAATTATTCTTCTTCTTCTTCTCTGTAGGCTGGCTGTCGCAGTGTGGGTGGGTGTGTTCTGTTCATGAGATTTTGCTCTGTCAGTTTATTAAAGAGGCGAGAATAACGGAAACTACAAGGGGCCCACACACCCTACCTAATTACCGATATTGCCTTCCCGCAGCATTGGATTTGTTGATGGTCACTTGAGGGTAAATATGTAATTGTGCTTCGTGGGATGGAAGGTATATATCCCTGTATAGTGAAGCTGAAGCCTACTGGTGTTGCCGCCAAAGTCCTATACAGGATAGTCCTGTCCTTCCCTCTGCCTCTCTCCTTAGCTCCATCGACAACTTTTTATCCTCTTCAGAATGTCCAAAATAGCCCTCAAAATAAACAAAAAATACGTACAAGGACTACAAAATAGAACAAGAAGACATAACAGATGATGCTTCCGCCATTTCAATCTTC
Source organism: Erodium trifolium (assembly GCA_036897425.1). Taxonomy (NCBI): domain Eukaryota; kingdom Viridiplantae; phylum Streptophyta; class Magnoliopsida; order Geraniales; family Geraniaceae; genus Erodium; species Erodium trifolium. The sequence goes on from JAYMTN010001891.1 coordinate 2,948, forward strand.
AATCAACAATATATAAAACCTAAGGATCCATGAATGACAAGTCCACCAACTGCCTGGAGGAGTTTCAGATCATTTGGGACTAAGAATTACCTTCATATTGGACAAGACATGACAAAATTACAACTCTCTACTACCAGCCACTTTTCCTGAATCACTGTCAAGTCTATGCTATGAAATTACTAGAAAAGATCACAAAGTGATCTCACCGAGGCAAAAATAGTAAAGTTCATTTTATCGTAGTAAGTAAGGATCCTCCTAATATATCATATAAGTATTTCTTCTAGAGGAATAGCTGTAGTAGCTCAGTGTTCCGTTGGGGATGAATATCCTGCAAATGGAGCTTCGGGTAGACAGAATGCATCGTCACCGTTGCAAGTAGATTCAAATTTAACCACAGGGTTGTTTTATTGTTGTCAAACCTGTAAAATAAAAGAGACAGAAGCTAGTTTAGTGAAAAGTAGTTACCAGTACTGTAACAAATACAAAAAGGTCTCCGTGCCTTCCATGGAGCCTCATGTTCATTTGAAAAGCACATTAAAACAGTCATGGAATACACATTGTAGGCTGATTTTCACGGCACCTCAAAGAACACAATACACGTGACCTAGAGATATCGCCGCATAAGGAAAAATGAAGATAAATGATGAATTGCCGGGCCAGTTACCACCTCCAAATGTAATTGCATTGTTGTCATCATAATGGTAATGAGTTCACGATAAATATTGGCCATCAGTACATCAAAAGGTCAATATCCTACAAGCTTATGCTACTTCTAGTCAATAGATAGGCATTGGTTATAAGGAATCTTACATAAGATATATTTTCTAGAATTTATAATAAAGCCCCTTTCAAAGTGTGCATCATTAGAAGACAACAATTTGGTTCTTAATTCCTGTATAAAAAGGAAAGCATCATGACTATAAAAGTACTTAGAAATCAAATTTTAAATACCTACGAGCATAGTCTTAAAAAGCAGTTGAGGCATACGCCTCGAGGCGAGGTGGACAGTTTTACCCCCGAGGTGGCGCCTCATGGGGGTGTTCTGCTGTTATGCGCCTCGGATCACCTCGAGGCGGTTGAGGCGTACGCCACACCTTGTTTTTCTTATTTTGTGCATTGGGTTTCTCAGTTTCAGTACATATTGATGGTAGCTTTGCCCATAATTATGCATTGGATCCCGTTTCCGCCTTCTTTAAAACCTTGTCTACGAGTAAAGGTCGTTCTAGAAACCAAATGTAGTAGATGGTTATCATTTGAAAAAGATGTGTGAGTTCCCCACATTCAGTCAGTAGAGATTTCATACTAAAAACCAGATAGTGGAACACTCTTAACTAATCATCGTGCTTACTTCCTTCATATCCACAGGCCAGGTCGAACCAGGACCCCAGAATTTGAGTAGCAACCTATTTCTGATACTACAATCTAGTTGAAAGTGAACATTTGCTTCAATGCCATAACAAGGTGGATAGATTATCAGTTTATCATATTTTATGGCAAAGCATCATAAACATTAACTATCTTTCTTCTATTTTTTGTCATTTTCTTTTATTTACTCCGATAAAGCCATAAATGTTAGCATGTATATTTCCTAACTCTGCAATTGAAAAAGGTAGGGGTAAAATCAAATTTCCATGCATCTCCTAAACTTATGTTTTCAATAGAATCCACATAAACACACAAGGTAACAAGATATTAGAGCAACACAGATGTAACAAATTATAATTAAAAGCAAGATGTTTGGTTCATACCTTTCAGATTTTTTTTCCTTTATCCCACTCCAAAGAACTAAGATTTAAAGCTCATAAGCCAATTAAATGTTGTTCTAGTGGAACAACGCTCAGCCTTGACAATTGAGTGCATTTGCGATTATATCCCTAGCTTCATTGCATAGTACTACAGGGTCACTTCCTTCAATGGGCTTGTGAATAATAACTCTTACAGATCCGGAGTTCAGTATACCCTCCTTCCCTGAAGGCATGATTTTGCCGGTTCCTATAAGGGTAATTGGTACAACAGGTACTCTTGTTTTTGCTGCAATGCTGAATGCACCTTTCTGTACATAAACACCGGAATCATAAGTCTAGGAGAGAAGAAAATTGGAAATAAAAGGTTTATACAAGAAAAGGAGACGTGAGAAGTCTACAAATTTCAAACTAAATGATACATACTACATTGAGGCTTTATCTAGTCTTCCATTACGACGGGCCATCAGTACCCATTTATGCTTTATCTATTGGTTTTCTTTATAGCTAGAATGCAGGTGAAACTAAAATAAAGGGAAGAAATATTTGGAACCCATAATGACCTCACCTTGAAAGCACCTAACTTTCCATCTTTACTTCGAGTTCCTTCTGGAAAGAAGAAAACAGATGCTCCCTTCTTGATGAGATCCATGCAACGCTTCATACAATCCTATTTGCATAAAATCAAGAGGATGTCAACTTCACAGATTTCAGAGAAACACTTGAGATATCATTACCCAGGACAAGGAAACAAAAGACGTTAGCCTTCAGTTTTTGTCTATGGTTATCTAATATAGCAAAACTTAATAAACTGATCAACACAATGGAAAGGAGGAAAGAGAATACCAACTGACTTCTACTGTCCATGCGCTTTAGAGGAATCACACCCATCAAGAACATGGCCCAACCAATGACAGGGATGAGAAAAATTGATGTCTTGCTAATGAACTTAAAGCTTCTTCCTAGTGTTAGAAGGGTATATATGTCTAGGAAGCTCTGATGGTTGGAAACATATACAGCAGGTGTATCTGATGCTGGAAGATTCTCTAACCCCTCAAACTTGGCGTTGAAGAATGGAGTGATACTCAATGTTGACCAGACTTTTGCAATGAAGTGTTGAGCTTTTCTCTTGTGTCGGTCGAATAAGAGCACAAGAGGATGGATTGCCGCCATCACCACAATCAGAACAATGGCAACAACAGCAGCAACAGCATAGAAACACACTCCTCTAACTTTTGAGCTCAATGGAACATCTGATCTTCCAAAAAAGCCAGAAGAACTAAGATGCATGTTTCAAAAAGAAAGGAAAAGGACATGAAAGGTTTTTCATATAAACCTGACGATTGATGGGCCCCGGCGGGGGTTCCAGGACCAGCAACTGCAGATCTTGCAATTATGGATGTAGAAAATTTATTCAGTCCAGGCAATTTATACTCATCATTTTGTCTACTGAAATCCTGCCACAAGGTACTTGTATGCCTCCTTGGAAAGCTTGATGTGCTATTTGGAGCAGCTATATAAGAAAACAAACAAATTGGGGGATTAAAACACTTGGCGGAAATTTTACAAAACTTGAGGATGTGTGCCACATATCCGAGGATAAATCTGTAGCTAACAGCTCAGTATCATTCTGTGGACATACATCTTGCATATTACTAGTAAATATTAACAGGAAGCAGATACAAATAAGATCATCTACCAAAAATGTATTTTCTTACAATTGTTATAACTCCCCCATATTCCACATTTATGCATCAGCCATCCACCATCATGCCCTTTATGTTTGCACAACTACATACATAGGAATGTCAGAACTTCTGAAAACATATATTAAGCTATGAGCACCCATGATAGCAAAACAGCATATAAAGTCCCAAGACAATTCTGAATATTGCAAAATACAGAAATGTTTCATCAACAACAAATACATAAAAATCTTACTTATTTGATAGAAAACAGATCACGCTACGCATTACTAAGTAAAAATGCCTCCAGAAACCAATAAGACACAATTTTTTCAAAACTCTGCCCAATTTCCCACTTCTTTTGGCGACTCAAACCAATTCATATTATTAGCATGGCTTGCATCACTCTTATTAATAGTTTCAAACAATTTACAGAACAAGAAAATAGGTCTTTCTATACACAAATTTAAACCAAACACAGCAAAAATGGGTCAAACAATAAATCCCCCATCTACAAACATCCTCCCTAGCTTCATCCTCCAACATAATAATCAACCAAACAGTACCTAAACCTGTCTTAATACAAAGAAACCAAACTTGCCTGCAATTTGGACGGAGGAGACAAGAACCTCGATTTCTGGTAACCTGAACATTTCAACAACAACAACGTAAACACACGAATGTACCCCAAAACTATTAAAACACGCCTACTTATTTGGATACTTGTATGCGATTAAACAGAGAGTGTGAAGAAGTACGATTCGGAGCTTGCAGAGAGAAGAATTTGGGAGGAGAGGAGACTTCCATGGGGGAGGTGGTGCCAATGAGATCAAGCAAATGTTAGGGTTTTTGCAATTAGAAGAGAAAGGAATCGAAAACGAAAATGGCTGATGAAAAATCAATCTTCTTCCTCTTCAACAAATCTGCTTTATCCTCTTGTTATTGGATTTTGTGAGTGTAACAGTGCAGTTTCGGTGGGTGTCTGTAACAGTGTCGTCTTCTCCAAATCCATTTCATAGAAAATAACTACCAGTTAATTCGGAGTAAAGGGCAAATTCGGAATTTTATGAGATTCCAGTTATACTTTTTATTGGCGATGTTATTGAACTTGGAAGGGCAAATACGTCAATACCAAATAAAATATTTAGGATAAAATTGAAGAGTGAAGGAAAAGTAAATTACTAAGTATATATATTTGATAAGATTGGTAATTTAAACTCGAATACAATTTCCTGTTGGGATCTGTTTTTAAAGGGAAGGAAGGAATATATCGTCTATCGACTATTCCAGCATGCAGTTGAATGGTGAGACATTTTGTTAATTTAATCTTATCAAAAGTTTGATTTTTTTAAATACAATTGAGAAAATTTTAGTAGTAAATTTTTTATTTGTCGTTCTTATTGTATAAACCAATTTAAGACACTTAGAGAGCATCAACAATCGACATCGTGTGTGACAATCGATCAGCTGTGATACTATTAGCCCATTAAATTATGGGTTTAGGCCAATAGGATATCAACACGTGTCACAAAATTTAAAAATAATTAAGTGCTGAGATGAATGGTCATAATTTGGAGAGAAAAGAAAAACACATTTTCATAATTATCGTAATTTCTACCTCGACAATACCTAGAATCAATTGTATTTGTAACCAGCTCACTCAGTGCTTAATCTTTTGAATATCTTCTTGACGATAATTTTAAAATATTTTAGACGAATACATTCAAATGTCTGATTTACCACCATCTAAGAAGAAGGAAGGGGAGATGGCGAAGGAGCATCAAATCAACAAAAGTTACATAGTCAAGATCAACCAGAAATTAAATGGAACAAGGTCCGGCTAGCTTGAACTTTTGAGTAATCTCAAATCTTTCCACAAGATCACAATTTTTAATGTAGTTAGTCTCGATTTATGTAATTTCAAAATAACTGTGAGGGAATTGTGTTTTTGTAACTTATTTTTATCCAATTAATTACTATATAATCTCATTATCTATCGGATTGAATCATGACGGGTCATTGTTAAATCATCACCCGTTATTACTGTAGCTAAAAGATTCCCTTTAATAAAAACAAGGGGGTGGAAATTACATACAAAAGAGCAAAGACCACAATATTTGCTACAGTCCACAATAGCTTTGAATTTGCACATTGTCCTCAATCCCAATATTCTACAAACAAGTTTACATTCTACTTGAAATAAGTGTGTCAAACCACCATTTCAGCTTCTTTGAGATCTGTAGGGATGCCCACGTCCAACCTCATGGTTGGCTTGTACTGGTCAGGAACAGCTGCACCAGCTTGCACACACATCTCAACAATGGCAGGAGCTTGCCCGTAAAAGTTCCTCAGTTCCCGTTGCAAAGGCCCTCCGTTCACATCAGGAACGTGCCAAACATATCTCGGGGGTATGAGATCGTTCAGCACCGCCTTCTGCCACCCGTGCTGCCCGTTGCGCTGCTGATGCTTGTGAGCGCCGCAGTTCTGCGCCTTGTGCCCGCTTGCACCCACGTGGATCTCCGGGCAATACCCGCACACCCTCACCGGGTACATCCTCATCAGCCTGTTAGCTCCTCTTCTCATCTTGTCCCATGCTTGGAGTGTCTCCTCTGCAAGCAGGACTATTTCTTCTTTGCTTGATGGAGCTACTATTTCTGAATCGGGTGTCTCGGTCAATATCTCTCGCTTTGGAGCTGCTTCTGGGTCAAGATCCGGTAGATCGCTCTCATCTGCATCGATGAATTCGCTCTTTCCTATGCGGATTATTGGCCTTCGTCTTCTCTTTGTGGGAATCTCGGGGATGTCAACGCCGGCTTGGATGCAGAGCTCTACCACAGCTGGAATTCGGGGAACTGAGAATCTCCTGTCATGAGGAATGCGCCTTCCAAGGCGGTCATACAAGTGGTAGGCTTCAACTGGCAAGAACAAGTCTTCTACAAATGCTTGTGTCCATTCATGATGACCCTTGCGAAGAGAAGCTTGCTGCCCTTTACATGACTTGAATGGATGTCCAACAGCTCCCACGTGGATTTCATTGCACCATCTGCACAAGTATTTTGTTCGAGGCAGTCACTAAAATAAAATTGCATTCATGTACATATCCGATGTTCATACATTTCTTCATAAGTTGTTTGCTTGAAGCTAACCCAAATATTAAAGGACAATAAGGCATTTGACCAAAAAAGACTAAATCAGTTCAATGCTTGACTGATTTATGATCTTCTTTTGCAAAAATTAAGGATTAGTGTAGTGCTCCCCTTCCCCACTATGTTTTCATTAACTCTCCCTTGCTAAGACTTTACAGGGACGTTATTGGTAATCCATGCACAATTCACTTCCTTGAAAGGAAAGTGAACACTTATTTTGGAACATTTAATTATGTAAAGTTGGGCACTTGGTTTGGAATTCAGAGAGAAACTTACGCACAAGCATGCACGGGAACTACTTTGAGAAGCTTCTTGAGATTGTTGATCAATGTAGTCCTTGCATTCAACACGCCATATGCAGTTGGAATAAGGCTTTTAATCAGCATACCGTTCTTTGGAGCTGAGACTGGTTTAACGGGTTTGCCTCTGTTCTTTTTAAGCCTCTCTCTAACAGATCGCCGCAGTTCCACGATTGGAGTTGGAAAGGGCTTCTTCTCCTTCTTGGAATAGTAGCGAGGAAAGTCTGCATTCTGAGGATGATTGTTCCTTATAACTAGCGAGGGTTGATACTTCTTTGATGAAATTCTAGATGGAAATTTGAGTCTAGTGCAATTACTCTGCAAAAGTTAAATAACAATTTTGTGAGGCCAATGAGAAACAATAAGTAATTACAGATATCAATATTCAAGGATCTCAATCTACATGTAGACTATCACTATGCGCTTAATAGGGGGAAGACATTCCAAAGGATAAATATCTTAGAAGCCAAGATAAAATCATCCTCCATTGAAAGGCCTGTAAGAAATACTTCTTCAGCTGGAGGGTTATAACTCTTTCAACCTGATTCCAAGTGGGGCGAAATCAATTATATTCTATAGTTGATGCCATATAATCTAATACCCAACATCAGTATTGATAATTTATTTATTTCAGTTCATTAGAGACGGTGAATGATTGCTTCAATCCACATAAATGTGTTTCAGTTGCAAATGTCCAATTTGATTCCATGGATTAAGAAAACGTGAAGTTTGGACAAGTGATGCTCACAATATATAGAAAAATATATATACAGCAACCTGACATGCGCATACTGTAGACAAATATAAAGATACGAGGAAGAGCATCAGGGGAACAAGACTTCATTCCTAACATTTTCAGCAGAAATTTCTACGGTGAATAACCAGTTAATGCTTGAAGTTAAACCAAGAAGACAAAAAGGATGACAATAAAGAAATTGTGAAACCAATAACCTCATCATAACAGCAGATAGCTCTAAGCAAATATTTTTTAGGGATTAAAAAGTAATGCGATTGGATCAAACTGTAAAGTAACAGTGTGATTTCGCACTTGCTTCAAAAGAAAACTACATAGGAACCGAAGGATGAATAAAAACGTCACCTTTCTACTTCAGCTGAATTGGGTCTTAAAAGCACTTCTTAACTTAGCTTCACATACTCCTACTTACACCTAACAAATAATCTAGTGTTGTATCATGTGGCATTTGGCATCTTACATGAACTACGTATGAAACTATATTATTTCCCAGAAAAATAACACATCAATTAACAGCGTGATCTATATGCCAAGTCTAGAGCATAAAACAGCAACTATGGACTATCATGTGGCCTACCTTTAAGAAATCAAGAGAAGAACCACCATGGTTTAGGCTAAGTTTCAGAAATTCCGATCTTGAGCTGTGGGAAACCAATAAGGGCCCTGAACTGGGAAGTAAACTCCTCCCTTTACCGTGCAACGAAGCCATAGTTCTAAATCGAAATTTAGATGAACCACAATCGATCCCTGAAATTCAGCAGGAAAAAAAAAAACTCAATACTAATTGGAACATTTCCAGGTTATCACTAAATAATTCCAGACATGTCTGAAAATAGGATACATGATTAATGATTTAAGAGGAATTCATCAGATTTTAAGTTCCAGAAATTGCATTTGGCTGAGTGTAAACCCAGAAATGGCATTTGGGATTATGTATGTATATATATGCACATTTGCCTCTTCTCTTCAAACATCACATACATGCGCAACTGAATTGATGGAAAGTACAAATTAAATGCGAGAGTTTCTGATTCATGGTGAATAGAACTAAACTAAGAACCATCGAATCAATCTGAAGAACCAAACTGATTTCCAAAACCAAACATTCCACGGAGAAATTGGAAGTTGAAGATAAGGATTAAAATTGCAGAACTGTGAAGTATAGGAAGAAACGAAACTACTTACGGTAGCAGAACGGGGAGGGAACGGGAAGTGTAGGGTTAGCGAGTCCTAGACTCTGCGTCGCCGTCGACGCCATTGGAGATGGAGCCAACGATAAGTGGAAGATATTACACATCTCCGACTCTGTGACTGAGAACGGGTTTCAGCCGTCTGTGCATGTGACTCTCACGTGAGGTTTATATTAT
>JAYMTN010001892.1:0-11936 GCA_036897425.1 Erodium trifolium
CCCAAAGTTGCTAGTTCTTGTGTTGTGCCGTGAGAAATAAAAAGCAAGAGAGCAACTTCTCTATTTGTGTTCTATCATTCCTTTATATATAAGTTGTTCAATTAATCTACTAATCTAATATCATATATATATATAATTACAACAGAGAACAAATATTGGCGGGGCCATATATTTATGTCAAGCTTCAAGTTTTCGACTAATTGTCCGGTCGACAAATCAAACGTATTTTTACAGATCTTGGGGTCAAGAAGGCGGTTGGCAAGTCGGACACCTTTTTTTTTTCTTTTTTTCTTTTTAAGATCTTGGGGGCAAGTTGGGAACTTCTACAACCTTGGTCTATGGGCAGATTCAATCCTGTGCTCTATATCCCAGCGTACCATCTGTACTCCCGAAATATCCCATGTGAAAGCAACGGCTATTATTATTGCTCTCATTAATGGTCTACGACACATTTGTTGGCCAGCAACTTCAACGACTTCGGATCAATCGTCGTCTCCATCTAGAGAGTTTCAGGTAACGACAACGCAGATCTTCACTCTCGGCTCCAGTCGATTTTCCAAACCCTCCGTGTATTGGACTCACAATCTATCTAGGTTCTGCTTGGTTGCTGAGAAATTGGAGAGGATCTAAAATCCTGACCGGTGAAGGTGTTGGTGCTCACCTGTGGCTGATTAAAGTGTGACTAGGCTCAGTTGAGCTCGGTTTCAGTGGGAAGAGCGAGACATGTCAGTTTCTTCGTTAAATTTCCCTTATCTTTTAGGTTTTCTTCTTCTTCTTCTTCTTCTAACTGTTGATTCTGCAGTGACGCTTGTTTACAATGGCCGTGGATATTGAGGCGGAGCAGGAAGTTGCACCGCAGAAGAAGAAAGAGCCTTCTGAAGATGAAAAAAGGTAATTAACATATTCTGGTTTCGTGATCGATTTTAGCAAAAGTTAATTAATGTGAATTCGTTTATATGCGAGTCTAATTTTGCATAATTAGGAGGAAGAAAATTGAACCTGGAAGTCTGATGAAAGCTATGATCAGACCTGGCGGAGGAGATTCCAGACCTAAGGATGGTGATCAGGTTATGATTTTGTGTTTGCTAGTGATATGGTCATTTCTTATGTTTGGCTGTGCTGAGGATCATTTGTCTATCTTTTGTTTTTTGCAGGTTATATATCATTGCACTGTTAGAACACTTGATGGAGTTGTTGTTCAGTCCACTAAATTGGAAAATGGAGGTCAGTTGCTGAGAGCCTCTGAGAACTTCTTCGAATTAGATACACTCTTGAATTTTGATTATTTGGATAATTTTCTGTTTCAAATTTATGACGTGTATGATGAATATCACATTGAATAATATTTACTCTCTGAACCAGGCAAAGGGATTCCGATAAGAATTGTTTTGAGCAAAAGCAAGATGATATTGGGTTTGCTTGAAGGAATTCCAACAATGTTCAAGGGTGAAGTGGCCATGGTATTTTCTTATTTGTTTCTTGAACACTTGGTGGAGTTATGTGGTCTCAAGTGATTTTATTACGTTATGTCTTTGTGCTTTTAAATCTATGACTTTGTATCAATACTCATCAGTTTGTGTTAGACAGCAGAGAGGCTGGTAGGAACTGATGCTTTCCAGACACCTACTGGATGTGTTTTTTGCTAGTTCCAAATGACCTTTCTTATTCCCTTTTGTGTTGTTGGAATATCTGCCTTTTTTTTTCTTTTTTATGCGACATTGTGACTGGAAAAGTGAAAGTGAAAGTAAAAACCAGTATAACTGTTGATGCTAAATTATACAGGTATTTCGTGTTACTTTATTAATGAATTGTATAATTTCCTTCTCCCAGTTCAAGATGAAACCTCAAATGCACTATGGTGAGGTTGATTGTCCTGTCCCAGTTCCTGAGAACTTCCCAAAGGACGATGAACTTCATTTTGAGATTGAAATGGTAGATTTCGCAAAAGCTAAGGTAAGAATGCCAAATTTGAATCCAGTTTTCTAGATCACTATATTTGGGTGATAGAAGTTTTCTTGCAGTGCATGAACTTTATGTATTGCCAATGGATTTTTTATTGGTGGCTATTGCAATTGGTTATTGATGTCTATGTTCCGCCTTTTTCTAGAGTCCTATCTATACTATATGGTTTTGCTGGTTTATTTCAAGAATCTTGCTTCAGAAATAAATTGGTTGACCAATAAGACTATTATTCAAAATTTTGTCATAATCATGTCTTTTATTTGTAAATGGTTTCAGGTCATCAGTGAGGATTTTGGAGTCATAAAGAAGGTACTAAAGTCTATGATGAATCGTTTTATTGTTTGTAAATTTAGTTAGGAGCCTGTTGAATTTCCTTGAAAGGTTATGTAGAGAATGCTGAATAATGAGATGAAATAAAGGTGACGCCTTACCCTTGCTTTGCTAGTGTTAACCCTTCAATCAAATGTGTAATTCATGAAGAGAATGCAGTTAAGAAGCATGATAATTGGATTGCAAATATAATGTGGAAGAAGTTATCCTTAATCTGAAAATGAGAAGCTTGATAATTGGATTACTAATATAGTGTGGAAGAAGTTATACTTAATCTAGATAACACTATATCGAAAATGAGAAGACAAATATAGCGTGGAAGAAGTTCTCCTTAGTATAGATAACGCTATATGCAAAATGAGAAGACATTTCGAAGTCACCATGAATGACTGTGCATATACTCCTTATCTCTCAAAATACTAGATATGTTCCACGTGGTCCTTATTTTATCTGGATAGGTGGTAGAAGAAGGCGAGGGCTGGGAAACACCAAGAGAACCTTATGAAGTGAAAGCCTGGTAGATATTTCTCGACTTAAAACTCCGTAGTCCAAATTCTTTTATTTTCCATTTACTTGAAATGTGAAACAGAAATTTTGATGTATCTTTAACAGTAAGTGGTTATTTTCAGGATTTCTGCACAGACTGGTCAAGGGAAATCGATTCTGTCACATACACAAGGAGAACCGTATTTCTTTACTATGGGCAAATCTGAGGTTGGTAACTTTTTTCTTCTCATTTCCCCCTTTTGGGTATGAGTTCCTGTTGGCGTGGCAGTATTCATTATGCAATGCATTATGTATTTACATACTGCATCTTAGCTTGAGCTTTATAATATCTCTTATGGTTAAAACTATTCTTTTCTACTACAAAAATCCATTGACATGACACTCTGTAGGATACAAACATATGATGTCATCAGAATTTACTATTTATGCTGTGGTATTAAATGATTCTCTTGCTTGAATTAGGTACCTAAAGGTCTTGAGATGGGTATAGGAACAATGGCACGGAGAGAAAAGGCAGTAATATATGTAACCAGTCAATACTTAACTCAATCACCTTTGATGTCCGTGGAAGATGGTGTTGAAGAAGTTCATTTTGAAGTGGAGCTTGTCCATTTCATTCAGGTTTGCAAAGATCAAATTCTTTTTCCTGTCATACTCTAGCTATTTTTTCATGAATCTGCATACAACTATACAAGCTTTATGCATTGAATTAATTAGCTTTAATTTTTTTTTTTTGCAATAGTAAGGATTGTGATGTCCTTCTAAGCGAGCCATTTCTCTATAGTTCAATTCATGACGATTTTTTATGGACAGGTGCGGGATGTACTTGGGGATGGGCGCCTCATAAAGCGTCGGATTCTTGATGGGAGAGGTGTGGATCAAAATCCGAGTAAAACTGATTGGATCTATATGTATATATTGCCTAACTTGTTTCTGTTTATCTCCTTGGTTTGTAGTTTGATACATTGTATGCCATCTAAAAATAACGCAGATATGTGGTTGGAATGTTGAACTATGCTGTTAAACTATCGGTTCTAACTTCTAATTCCAGAATATCCCATTTTGTTATGTTGTTAACGACTTGCAATTGTCAGTACATGAATGTAATTTAGCATCTGAAGGTTATTATAGGAAGTTCATAGGTTCTTTGTACTGTATTTCCTAACTTTTCTCTTTTATATCTCTAAGATGGTCTTAAGAATGTAACTTTATACATAGTATTATGTGTGCATCATCATAACTTTGAATAATAATTCTGAATGATTAGGTGAGTTCCCCATGGATTGCCCTCTTCATGACAGTCTACTACGCGTTCATTACAAGGGCATGCTTCTTAATGAAGAAAAGAAGGTATTCTATGATACAAGACTCAACAATAATGGTCAGCCTTTGGAGTTCAGTTCTGGAGAAGGACTTGTAAGTTGCAAACCGTTTAGGGGTTAAGCTACAGGTTAAGATGTCAGTCTCTACCAAACCACGTATTTACCAACTTTTTTGTTGTTCTGCAGGTGCCAGAGGGATTTGAAATGAGTGTTCGTCTGATGCTTCCTGGAGAGATAGCTCTCGTCTCATGCCCCCCTGACTATGCATACGACAAGTTTCCGAGGTTACTTTTCAATTTTGTTTCCCCTTTATAGATCTTATGTTCTGCGAGCCAATGCATAAAGAGGCACTTCGTTGGTTTGAACTTTTAAAATTTCTTTTATCAATATTGTCTGTCATTTCATCTTTAGTTTTCTTCTTCTCTGAGTATTCACTGGTTCATTTTTTCCACATGAAAAGGCCAGCTGGTGTTCCTGAAGGAGCTCATATTCAATGGGAAATTGAGCTTCTTGGTTTTGAGATGCCAAAGGTACTTACTTTTGTATTTTCAGAAGTAAAGTAAATACTTGCTAACTAGTGTGATGATGAAAGCTTCCTTTGTTCTTTTGTTTGATAACCAAACCTATACAAACTCCCTGCAAATTGCATCAAATCATATCTTAATGCATGATTTGGATCCTGTCATAGGATTGGACTGGCCTTAACTTTAGGAGTATAATGGAAGAAGCAGAGAAGATCAGAGTTACGGTATGAATTCATGCATGTTTCCAAGTATGTGGAGTTCTTCGAATGATAAAACTTAACAGGTTTTTACATGTACTCTGAATTCTGTGATTGTATTTTTAGGGGAATAGGCTTTTCAAAGAAGGGAAGTTTGAACTTGCAAAAGCCAAATATGAAAAGGTATTGCATTTATCCTCTTGTGTTGAAAAATTAATATGCATTTCCTGTAAAATAGATTCCCGTTAGCAAAACCAATTTACTTGTTGGTTGGTGCAATAATACAAAATTGAGTTTGCATTTGGACTTCCGGTAAAGATTTGTATTTTAGGAGGGTTAACCTCCATGGTAAGAAGTTAGGATTCACCATTATGATCAATAATAGCTTCATTGTTCCTTAATTGCATTTTAGATCTATAATATTAAAATCACCTTTCCTAGTAGTCATATAATAATACCTTTAGCAATTGCTCTGCAGGTGCTTCGGGAATTTAATCATGTTAACCCGCAAGATGATGATGAAGGGAAAGAGTTTTCAAATACAAGAGTATGTATTCTACTCTTCATAGTCAAATACATTTTGGTTTTTGTGTGAGCAATAATGAAATTTTCTATTGTTTCAAGTTTGATATGTTTTTAGGCGAGGTAGTATCTCTTTCCCTATTTATGGTTGAACAATACACACTCCATCAGTAATTTTACTTTTTTTTACCCCTCACTTTGTTTGTAGAATTTGTTACATCTAAATGTGGCTGCTTGCCTCCTTAAATTGGGAGAGTGCAGAAAGTCCATCGAGACATGCAATAAGGTATACTTTATTGTTCCAAATTCAAGTAGTGTTTATCCTCTAATTTTCCTCCCATTTAGTTTGTGCTATGTGTAAGGTGTGATTGTGATTCTTACGTCACTATGTTATCTAGTAGTATAAAGTTAATTTGCCACTTGGACATAATTGCATGAGTGGCATGAATAAGTGACAGATCTTAATCATGGTGCTAATCTATCGCACTTCTCACTTCCTTTTGGATTGAGATATTTAGTGTGCTCAAGCAGCTTGCAACACTTAATGTGCACCAAGTGATAACTAGAGAATGAGGTTTAACTATCTACCGAGTACATCAAACTGTATAGTTCAAAACCTTCTATGTACTAACCAGAGGTAATGAAGTGATTTTTTATAGATTCAAGGGCTCCTAGGGAAAATATACCTTGCAACTCGGCTAACGTGTTTCCTGTGAGCCCCCAGAGAAGCTTGGGATGCTAACAAATTAAGTGTCCGAGTATATAGATAGTCTCTGTAATGTGCACTTTGAATCCTAACAAGTGTTACTGATAAATCTGCGTAGGTTTTGGAAGCCAACCCTGCTCACGTGAAGGCTCTGTATCGTCGTGGAATGGCCTACATGTCAGTTGGAGACTTTGAGGAAGCAAGGAATGATTTCAAAATGGTATAACATGCTCGACTTAGTCTGTTGTATAAATCATTAACCATTGGTTTCTGGACAGTCTTTCTGAACCATCTTTTGGATGCTATTAGATGATCAAAGTAGACAAATCATCCGAACCCGACGCAACAGCAGCGCTTCTAAAACTAAAGCAGAAAGAACAGGTGGAGTGAAAGCAAAGAATTTAAAATACAAACATTCAAGATGGATGAAAAGGTCTCTCATCATTTTGTTTGTCTACAATTTGTTTTTCACTAGGAAATTGAAAAGAAAGCCCGAAAACAATTTAAGGGGCTATTCGACAAGAAACCAGGAGAAATTGCTGAGGTTGGAACAGAGGAGGTAGGAGATCAGGCCGAAGAAGATGTGAGCCAGAAGCCGCTACTCATGGATTCAGAAGAAAATGAGTCACACACTACTCGTGAAAGTACTGCAATGGAAGCACCTAAAATGGGTTTGCTCTCTCAACTCTGGCCTGCAGGGAGAAGAATTTTTGGAGCTTTGAAGCTAGAAAGATGCAGCATATTATGATCACCAATTAGAGTCGATATAAATGTCTCAACTCTCAAGACTGCTAGAAATGTAATTGTTTCACTGCATCAGGTTAAGTTCGTTTTTATACAGTAGTTTGACTTGAACTTAAACACCAGCTCAAGAATTCGAACACTTGATTGAGTCAATTTAGATATCCGGGAACACAGATATAATAAACAGAAACAATGTTCATCAGAAAAATATGACATTATTTTCCTCTGTTAGATGTTGGGAGAATCATCAGATTTACCTTTGCCTCTTGAATCATTTGAAACTGTTTACAGGAAATATTTGTATTAACATGTATTATCAGTGACATGAACTATGGAAAGAGAGAAACAGGAAAAAAAAATCAAAAATTGGTGACAGTGAGATCGGTGTTCAGGTCCAGAGCTCCACCTGTTGTGGTGGCCGGAGATCGGCACTTGACGGGAAAGAGGCAGACGGATGACAAAATGCTATAGGCCCAAATATAAATGGGCCATCGAGCCCATTGATATTAGGAGCTTTATATATTTATATATATAGTTGGACTTTTAGTTTCACTTTCATAGTTGGAGATAGATTTCAATTTCGTAGTCACTTTCAGAGAGAGAAAGCAGTATCGTCTCTCGTATCCAAATAAAAAGTCCTCTTCTTCGCATTCTTCTTCTCAACTGTCTCTCCGTGTTCAACTCGCGTTCGCAGCACACACAGAACCAGAAAAGCGAAAGCGAGTCGCTCCGTTGAACAAGTTGCTAATCAATCGCGCGATAACAAATCCTGATAGTGATTTTGATTCTCCCGCAACTCCCATTGACTTCTCTCCATCTCTGATCGTCTCTTCCTCTCTCAGATCCCCATCTCCTTGCTTCCGCATTTTCCTTGGTCCATTTGCTCGCAAATTGTTCGATTTGATTTGGGTTTTGTGTTTTTGTTCGTGGGTTTTTCTTTCGGGGACGAAATATTTGTTGGGTCGACTGAAAGTTTGGGACTTTGAGATTGTAATTTGTGAGTGCGTGAGGAAGATCATGTTGACCTTGACGGGTTTTTTGTGAAGTGTTATGGAACTGATTGCTACAGAGCAAAGATGACGCTTTACATTGGTCGCGAAGCTTCGAAGGTTCCTTCCTTCCTTTGGGTCATTGACTGTTAATTTTTTCTTCACCCTGAAAGGTTCTGGGTTCTTGCTTCTCTGTATGTTTGTGCTCTTAATTGATCTGGTTCATTGTTTTGGTGCGAAGCTATGGAAGAGAGTTTGTGCAGAGGCTTCCACGGAAATCAACCTACTTGCAGAGAATTGGAAGTATCTGCTTGCCGGTATTATTTGTCAGGTTCTTAATCTCTGCCATCGAATTTAAAAGTTTTGTAATATCCTCTCTAAAGCTCTATTTTTTTATCTGAAAACATATTTTTGTTGATTTCCAAACCTGGTTTCAGCTGGAGAAGATAAATTCTGGTTGCCCAGTTTTGCTTTGGAAGTTACCCTTTTGTTTGTTATGAGAGCTAACCAGTTGCTATGCTTAATTGGGTTCATTGGATTTTTGGGGACTGTATTTTACATGTGCATTGTCATGAGTTCATAATGGTTGTGCTTGAAGTCAGTGAGACAACTGTAGGATCTGGTACAAGTTCTGTAATGTTAGTTGGAGTAATGTTCCATACCTTTTGCTGAAGTTACAGCTCCCACAAGGTCACATTGATGGGCTTACTTTGAAAATAGACTTATAGCCTTTTGCATGTCCCGCATTTTGTACTATCTGTTTTTTTCTTGTTCTATCATTAATTACGGATGCAGTAATGGGGTTGTAGAGTGACTCATTGGAGTAATGTACTGCTTGAGAGACATTTAGGTTTGAAATACTGATTCTTGCATTTCCATCTTTTCTCAAGTGTTGTGTCAACTTTGTTGCTACATGCCAATATCCTTTCCACAATTCATATGCGTTTCCAATAAAAAAAAAGGCTGCTTTTGCTACCACTCAATTTGTTTTGTATGTCAGCAACGGATGCTACTTTGTTACTGCTCTTATGGCATGTAATGTAGCACATTAGCAGCTCAACTAATCCTTCCTAAACCCAAGTCATTATTCTTTGTTGTTTGCTTTTTTTTCATGCTATATCGTTTATGTTTCCGGTTTCCCCTATATTCCATTATGCATGGTTAACCTGTAAGATACAAATTTACTATTCACAGTACATTCATGGTCTTGCTGCCCGAGGAGTTCATTATTTTCATCGACCAGGCCCCACACTTCAGGATCTCGGATTTTTTCTTCTCTCGGTATGTGACAGTCCTTGTTATATTATGGTTTATATGTGTTTATCTACATAATGCCTAGTACTGATACAAGCTTCACCATTTCATTCTTGAACTATATTGGCATAAATATAGGAACTTGGGCAAGAAAGAGCTTACATCAGTGAGACGTTGTTCACCTTTGTCTTTTTGTCCTTCGTGTTGGTAAGGTTCTTTTTTCGTGCTTATTGACAATGTCTTAAAAACTTCTTGTGACTGTATAAACAGGTGAAACCATATAAGGCTATATTTGGATATTATCCTCTCAGTACCTCTTTATCTCTTGTTTTGCTCACAATGCTCTATCAATGTCTATGTCCAATATTTTAAGGGGATGTGATGTTGTTAGAATTTCATTATTTGTTCCTCCACTAATGTGTATACGTTCTATTGCAGTGGACTTTCCATCCTTTCATTTTCAAGAGCAAAAGAATCTACACAGTTCTCATATGGTGCAGGGTTTTAGCATGTTTAGTCGTAAGTATCAGAGTGTATTTTGTTTCATATATTAATGCTTATCTCCTTCTTACTCTATGGAGTATTTGGCAATTCATGAGTATTTTGGTAAAACTGGGATGCATAGTTGACTTTCCCTGTATTATGAACAGAACAAAGCAATGTTCTTAGGTGAATTTACCATGAATAATGGTGATGGGTTGGTCAACTGTGCAGTCATGGTTCTTCATGTATAGAGTAATATTTATTACAGAAGCAGTTTGCAAACATTTGTCTCATATATACTATGTTCAAATTAAATTGCTGCAGGCTTGTCAGTTTCTCCGCATTATCACATTCTATGCCACCCAACTTCCTGGTCCAAACTATCATTGCCATGAGGTAGCGTCCTTGGATGTGATCCAACTAGTTTTTATTTAAGTTTTGAGTCTTTTCTTGCTTGTCTTAAATTTGTTCTGAAGTCAGATTGTTATACACTTATACTTCTTCATGCAGGGATCAAAGCTTGCTACACTGCCTCGTCCAGAGAGTGTTCTTGAAGTTCTCTTAATTAATTGTGGGTGACCTTGTTTATTGAAGTCCTTTCTATAAATAGTACACTCCTCAAGTTCTGATTTGGGTGTTGAATTTGCAGTTCCTCATGGCATGATGTATGGTTGTGGGGATTTGATATTTTCATCGCACATGATCTTCACTCTTGTGTTTGTGCTCACATATCAGAAATATGGAGCAAAAAGGTATAATGTGACTTAGCTTCTCGTATCTACTCTCTTCCCAGGGATGCAATCGCAAACCATATGAATGTGAATTTGATTGACTTGGCAGATGCATAAAGCAGATTGGCTGGTTGGTCGCTGTGAGTCAGAGCCTTTTGATCATAGCATCTCGCAAACATTACTCTGTTGATGTTGTTGTTGCATGGTATACACAATCTTTTGGTTTACTTTATCTCTACTTTTATGAATCAATATTTAAACGGTATTCTTCTGCAGGTATACAGTGAATTTGGTGGTATTCTTTGTTGACAAGAAATTGCCAGGTTAGGATTTTCTATTTCTTGCTCGTCCAAGTTATGGCAAATATTCCTAATCTATAGTAACAAAAAAGAATGAACGAAGAAACCGATAAAGATCCTGACTATTGAGTTACTTGATCAGAACTGCCGGACCGCACAGCTGTGTCATTGTTGCTTCCATTGAGCACGAAAGACAAGGATGGCAGAACAAAAGAAGAGAACCACAAACTATTGAACGGGAATTCCATTGACCCTGCAGATTGGGTATTATTATATTGAATCGCTCACAGAACTCTGCTGATTATTGTTTTTATTTTGTTTTAGACTGATTGAACATGTGTATGTAGCAGAGGCAGAGAAGTCAAGCCAATGGAAAGATTCTAGAAGAAGGTCATGCTGATACAGCCATGAACGGTGCATAGATGGAAATGTTTAGATGGTTGTATTGAGACTGGAAATGGTAAATTTGATCTAATTTGTATTCTAGTTTAGTTATTATTGTGTTATGCCACTGAAAGTATCATTTTAACGCACCACCTTCAACCTCAACTTCAATTTTCATGTGCCTTGCCTTGCACGAGGGGGCACGTGACGCAATGTTTATGAATCAGAAGAAGCATGTGGTGTGCTAGTAAATGCATCACGTGGGCTTTGCCATTATTGAATCGTTGTCAGGTTACAGACCATAGTGAACCGTAGCAATCTTTCTATATCTTCTTCATGTTCTACGAACATGCCAATGCCTCTCTCCGCTCATGCCTTTGGACTTTTTGGACATGAAATGTTATAGAGAAATGTATATGTAGTTTATGAAGTGCAAGGCTGTAGCACAGCAACTTGTGGGCTCTCCAATTGCATTTGCATTATGGATGGTTTGTGTGCTTTTATAGACAAAAATACTTCGGTGCTGCTAATAATTTGAGACCCATTCATTGCTCCTTGTTTTTCTGTTCCCCAATTCAATGTTATCGACATCAACCATGCTCCATCACTGTTTTCACCTCTCTTTACCTTTTTCTTCCCCCCATTAATCATCAATTCTGATCATGGAAGAAAACATTCTCTAATATTACCGTAGTTTTAACTGATTTAGTCTACTGGGTTCAAAATATCTTTTTATGTAACACATTTTTTATATGAAACAAGACTTTATTAATAAACGGACCTAATAAATAAATAAAGAAACCAGAATATGTTTTGGAACCCCTCCTTAGTACTCTATTTTGAAATAAATAATAAACCTCAATACAAGCATTGCATCATCCACTGGTCGTTCTCGAAAATTCGAAGGGCGACCAATGAGATAATAGTTCTCGAACAGGACGATATAGCGCCTAGAAAACCAACGATCCGGGCGGTCTTTTTT
>JAYMTN010001893.1:0-11933 GCA_036897425.1 Erodium trifolium
TTCCTTGTTTAAAATTATAACCATGGGTTTGAATGGTTAGTTGCATAGCATCTAAAATATTTCTATCTATTATGGACAGACTAAGATTTGGGGAAATATTAAAGTAGGCCGGTTCATGACAAAGACCGTTCTCAATTGCAGCAGCTAAAGAGGGCTTGAAGTCATTGCATCTGCCATCTCGAACATAAGACATAAGGATAGAATCCATACCGAGTAAGGTTAAGGGTTTAAACGTAGTTTGGATTAATCCGATATGGATGAATTTATAGTTTATAAAATTTTGTAAATCCTTTTTACTTAAAAGTCTTATAGTTTGAGATTGTTTAGACATCCTAACCTTCTGTTCCATGGTTTTAATTGCCATGCGAGATTTTAAATCGAACATGCCAATAGAGTAAATTTTACTTTTCTCTTCTTTAGGAATAGACCATCTACTTAGTTTGTCCATTTTCTTTGGAAATTCTTCCAATTCTGCATTCATTACTAATTCATCATGATGACGATCGTTATGATTAGTATCTTCCTCAAACAAGTACTGGTACCTTACCTTACACGGTGCTGGTACCTACATACAAAGTGTTGATACCTACATACAGAGTACTTGTACCTTACTTAACACGATGCTGGTACCTACATACAAAGTACTGATACCTACAAACAGAATGCTGGTACCTACATATAGAGTGCTGATACCTAACACGTAATGTACTAGTACCTTACATACACAAGTGTTGATACCTTGCATATACGAGGTGCTGGTACCTTGTGCGTTGCAGGCGTGGCCAACACGCGCTACAGTGGGGTCAAAGGGGTAGAAAAGTTCGCATTATTTACGAAATTGCCACTCCGCGCGTGGCAAGATCTGGGCTTTCTAATCTCGCTAATCCGACGGCTCAGATTGGTTCTTAGTTTGCACGATAAGGACATTTTGTACTGGATACCACCCCTATATATATATTCCAAATTATTAAATGTAGGAAACAGAAGATAGAATTATATGAGTTTGACAATGAAGAAGTGAACGTATAAAAAAGGTGTATTGGCGTTTCTCTACCATATTGTGGATAATTATAAACCCCACGACAACACGTACATGTGCCCGTGTAATAACTGTACAAACGATCTATTCCGATTGATGGACATAATGATATATCACTTGTACAAAAGGCGTGCTATTATGTCAATTTACCAAATATGGGTGTATCACAAGGAAGAGCACCTCATTCCTATAAAAGAGGAAGACAAATTTCAAAATATACATGACTTTGCTGGTTATCCTGCTTCATCACAGCTAATTATAATGTGCTTCATCCAAAAGTCTCATATGACGCATCAAGGGAGTACGTGGAATATGCACTTCTATTATGCGACACGGATGAACGTGATTATCTTAGTGATGATGTTGATGAGGTGGTTGCAAGGGAAGATGCCGACAAGTACAAGAAATTAATGATTGAGCATCAAACACCATTGTATGAAGGGTTTACTACTATAGATAGATCGACAACCATTATGGAGTTGATGTCCTTTAAAGAACAACACACGTTGTCGAAGGAAGCGTTCAATGAGTTGTGTACGTTGAAGAAGAAAAAGTTTTCTCATCCCAACACTTATCTAGAATCATTCAATGACGCGAGAAAGTGATGAAGGAAGTTGAGATGAGTTATGAAACGTACGATACTTGTAAATTTAGTTCTTGCTTATACTATGATGAAGTAGAAAATTTGAAAGAGTGTCTTATTTATGGCGCGCCTCGCTGGATGGGAAAAGAAATGCGAATAAAACCATTAGACACTTCCCCATCACACAATAGTTGTAGACATTGTACAATCGTCCCGCATAACAAAAAAAATAAAGTGGCGCGCGAAATCGAAAGCTCTAAGCTTTAATCGTTTCAATACAGTCCGTGATTTTTCTCGATTTCTATTTTTTTGCACACTCAAGTAGATTTCACCTTCAATAAGGCAAAATCATCCATATTTTTTTAGTACGAATACTACTCAGGTAGATTGGCTAGTTTGCTGTGCTACTTTGGGTATACAAGAAATATCTTAGGCCTTTATGTATTTGGGAGTGCCTAATATGTTGGGAAGGAAGAGAGGACAAAGTCTCCAATTTATCTGCGACAGACTTGCTATAAAGATTGGCTCTTGGGATGGGCAGATTTTGTCAGCAGGAGGAAAAGAGGTAATAGTTAGATCTGTCCTGCAGGCTTTACCTATTTATGCCATGAGTGTCTTTCTGTTTCCCCAGAGATCGGTGAATCAGATACATGTGGCTTTAGCCTGTTATTGGTGGGCCAGGACACCTCGTGCGACGAAGCCGATAATCTGGCAAGACTGGGCTAAATTATGCAGGCCAAAAGAAGAAGGGGGCATGACTTTTTGAGATATGTGGGACATGAGTATCGCCCTCTTGGCCAAGATGGGGTGAAAGTTTATCTCGGACCCGACAAGTTTAGTTGCACGGATATTCAAGGCCAGATACTTTCCTAAGGGTGACTTTCTTATGGGTGATGGGGGTCGTAATCTGAGTGTTCTTTGGACGGGTTTACGGGCTACTCAAAAGGTCCTCTGTCAAGGAATACGTCGTACTATTGGGGATGGCCGAACCAAGAGGGAATAAGGAATACCGTGGCTCATAGGAAACGCCTCAATTATACCTTTGCATGCTTCGGGGGTGGCGAATTTGAAGGTCTCCGACCTAACTACACAACATGAGGATAGCTGGGACGTGCCTAAAATCCAGTCTTACTTCCCACTAGGAGTGGCACAAGATATCCTTCAGGTACTTGCACCGGACCCAAACCTTTGTGACAGGGGGTACTGGGTTCATAATTCAGAGGCATATATACTTGTAAAGAGGGGTATCAAGCCTTATCCCGGGCTAGTGGAAGATGGGTCCCCACGGGAGGGGCCATAGTTTGGACGGGGTTGTGGGATCTGGACATCCAGCCCCAGATTCGGATTTTCCTCTGGCGAGCTCTTTCGTGTACCCTTCTGGTGGCAGCAAATCATTGGACCAAATTTGTTCCAATTCCGGATATTTGCCCTCTGTCAGGAGGACTGCGAGACTACGTCACATCTCCTTCTACACTGCAAATTTGCCATGGTGGTTTGGGAAAAATCAAAATTACAGGTTGCTATCCTCCCGCATCATACTTTAGAGTCATGGTTAACCGTGGTTATGGATACTCCGAACATGGACTCGAAAAGTCGAATAACAATGATATTATGGGAACTTTGGAAGGCCCGGAAGGGGGTAGTTTGGGACCATACCCACCAACCGGCCGAGGACGCGGTTGCAACTATTCAGGGCCGACCCTATGAAATTGGTGGCCTTAGGCAAAAAAAATTAAAATTGGCCTTCTACTATAAAACAAAACGTACAACAATATTCCATTAATAAAATGAATAAAAATACACATACATGCAAAAAAAATAAGTACCTTATACCAATGATCATTTTAGTACATTAAGTCTCCCATATTTCTTCTCCGTATATCTAATAACTAAAAGTACATCTCAATATACAATTAGAAATAAATCAACGATCTTTGTCCACAAAAATCTTTCATTTTCTCTTTATCCAAGCTTGATGTCTGTTGCTTTGTTGTGTAAACCTTTGTCATTCCTTGTGTAGACGCTTGAGGTTTATATCTTGTAACATAAAAATATTCTCAACTGTAATCATATGAAACCATCCAATGAGCTTCTTACTTCCATGAAAAATTGAAGAACATAGACTCTCGTATGCAAGCTACAACAACTAACTAAAACTTTCGGTTGATAGCCAGGAACAATTCAAATGGTACAAGTCCAAAACAAGTAATCAATTGAGGAGGAGCACATTCCAATTATGTTTCTTGCTTTCACAAATCCCTCTGCCTCATGAAAGCAAACATAACAAGAACAAGATGAGTCTTTCAGCCAAATAAAAACTCAAGAATGCAAAATACACCACTATGTAAGACTTCTTGTGAATAGCCAAAACAATTCAAATAGTATAATAACCTTAATGAATCAAGGTGAACGATTGAGGAGAAACACATTTCAATGATGTTTCATATGATAACACCAAGAGCAAAGCTAAAGAATACTTTAAAATATATCAATCCAAACAAGAATTGCCCAACTAACAATTTCTTTTTTGTATTTAATGAAGTAACAATAAGAAATCAATTCCATAACATAGACAACAACGAACCTTCATATATGTCAAATTCTTCAAATTCAATAATAGAACAATTTCAAAAACTATTATGATATAAAATCAAAATACAGTCAATATATACAATTTCTTACCTTATATTACAGCCTCTTTGTATTCCGTCTCAGTTCTCCACCAAAAAAGACAATAATAGCCACCATTGAGAGAAACCTTTAGAGAGGAGGAGTTGAAAACAAAGTATTTTTTTAGAATAAGAGCAAAAAGAGAGATATTGTTATGTTAAAAGACTAAAGAAAAGAAGGAAAAGGTTAAAGAGGAGAGGAGATTGGTGTTGAATCTAACCTCAAAATTACATCTATATTTATAGGGTTTTTCATGTTGATTTGCAAGAAAAAATAGGCACATAATTTTCTAAATTGAAAATAGAGATGGGAAGATGAAAAGTTTGAGTTTGGAAGAAAAACAATTACTCTTGAAAAACCAAACACTGAAGAGATATGATTACTGTTGGGAAGAAGAAAAGTGACAATACTTGATTGGTGAAGATGAAAAGTTCTAATAAGAAATTTCTAGAAAATTAATATTTCTGATTTTTTGGGCCATAAGATGCCAGGCCCATTTTTATGAGAAATATGTGGCCTTCTCTGATGGGAGGCCTTAGGCCTTTGCCTATCTTGCCAAGTGGGCGGGCCGGGCCTACAACTATTCAAAGCAATACGGATAGTTGGTTGGAAGCACACAAGGGGATCAACCATCTACCTAATCCTGCCCCTACATGGGTGAAAGGATGGGCCCCACCACTGGAACAATGAGTTACTATAAACGTGGACGGGGCAGTTTTTATTGATACGAATCAACTGGGATGGAGTTTGATATGCAGGTCGGATACTAGCTATCTTATGGAAGCCCGGAATGGGGTGTTGTAGGGATAGTTAGGAGCCGAGTATGCTGAAGCCACGACTATCCTGGAAGCCCTACAGTGGACCCGTACGTAGGATCGGACGAGAGTGGTCATCCGAAGCGATGCCCAGTATGTGGTCAACCTGATTCTGATCTCAATTCCTCTTTTCTCGCCTTTAGGCCGGGTTATTGATCATTGTCGTTTCTTGCTGTTAACTCTCGAGGATGTCAAACTCGAGTATATTTTTATGACAACGAACGGAGCATCCCACTAACTAGCTTAGAAGGTCCGTTCTGTTTCTGTTCAATCGTAGTATGATTTTATCATACTAGATACACTCCAATGTATTCTGCAACTTTTTAAATAATGAGAATACATGTCTAAGTAAAAAAAAAAAAAGAAGTAAATTTCACCTTTGTTTATAGTTGTTTTCGTTTTCAAAGGATAAACTCTAAAAAATCTCAAACCATCGTGGGAAAAGTATAAAACCCTAAACCCTAGAAGCTGCTACAGCTGGTTTCTAGACTCTTCTCTTCCCTTCAGAAGTATCCTCTCCATCGCTTCACTAGCGCACGTTCTGTCCCTCTCCAACTGTCCATCTCTGCACATTCAGTTTCTGCAATCACCATGCACCGTTTCGCTGCAAATCTAGCTTCTAAATCCCGGTACGTTTCCATTTCATTTGGCATAGTTTGGTTTCCCAGAAAATGCATCAAAACGGAAAGTGTTCTCTTTTTTCTGAATCCGTGACTGCCCATTGTTCAGGAGCCAAGAAAGTAGCTACCCACTACTGCCTTTTCAACTGGGTTGACTATTTGAGCTCCATTCTCAGCATCCAAACAGATTTTTATTTATGGTCGATCTGATTTTGTTTCTTTGTCCTTCTGGTTTGCAGGGTGGCCAGGAGCAGTGGCAAGCAGGTTGGTTCTGTCTTTGCAATATGTGTTTCTGTGAATGGATTAGCAGTTTCAAGAGATTGACTTGTTCACTCTTTGCATGTGATAGATTGGGAGCAGGTTGAATTGGAACAGAAACTATGCAGCCAAAGACATCAAATTTGGGGTGGATGCTCGTGCCTGTATGCTTAGAGGAGTCGAAGAGCTAGCTGAAGCGGTTAAAGTGACCATGGGTCCCAAGGTACCTTACATTGATCTATGGCTCTATTGACTGAACTTGTTATGTAATGAAAATGACTTAACTTTAGAAGCCTGCCTGTCCCCTGCCATGTAACAGATGTGTGTTTGGTACTTGATCTTTGACACTTTCAAATTGTAAAATGACACCATACTTCTATATTTTGACAAGGATTTCTAGTTTATCATCTGACATTGTACTGTTGCAAAAGTATTCCAATAGATGATCCTACAAAGTAGTGATCTTTCAGTACTGCCTAGTTGTAACTTGTTATGAATAATTTCTATCAGTTCAGGGTCACATCTTGTCCTGCACTTTTTTTTACTGAAATTTCTGCACCTTAAAAAAAGTGGAGGGACCTTATGGAAAAGGGTATCAATTGACAGATGTCATTTTCTTATTTTGGACAACTGCATTGTTTTGTCCTTTTACATTAGCAAAAAACTTAGTATTAATTTTCAGGGACGAACTGTGGTCATTGAACAAAGCTATGGGGCTCCTAAAGTGACGAAGGATGGTGTTACTGTAGCAAAAAGCATTGAGTTTAATGACAGGCTTAAGAACATTGGTGCTAGCCTTGTCAAACAAGTTGCTAATGCTACCAACGATGTAGCAGGAGATGGTAAATTTATATCCCCTTTTATAAGATATTATCTCAAACTGTTGATCTTATGACATTCTTGTTTTAACTATTGTTTGCAGGCACCACCTGTGCCACTGTCCTTACCAGAGCAATATTCACTGAGGGATGCAAGTCTGTCGCAGCTGGAATGAATGCAATGGATCTGAGGCGTGGCATCAATATGGCAGTTGACTCTGTTGTAGCAGACTTGAAAAGCAGAGCACGAATGATCAGCACATCAGAAGAAATTGCACAGGTTTGTTCACCACTATAACTCTTTCTGAGACAGCTTCTTACAGCCACTGTTTCTTGTTACTGGTAATCCAAAGTGATTTTGTGGTAAAGTTAGGCCTCTGATATACACTACGCTGTCATCGATAGGTTGGAACTATATCTGCTAATGGTGATAGGGAAATTGGCGAGTTAATTGCTAAGGCTATGGAGAAAGTTGGCAAAGAGGGAGTCATAACAATTGCGGTAAGTCAATGGTTTCTACATACACATCTGATTCTAATCAATATTGTATGTCCTGCCCTCCAGAATAACTTTCATGTTGGATGGCGGAACTGATATAGATTTACTGCATTTAGAATAGTTTCTTGTTTCAATTTATGATATTCAGCTTGGGTATTGCTGAGGCTCTGCATGTGCTTTTTTACATGTCATGTCTGTTTTCCATCATGCCTCTTATATTATTTGTTGGTCTTTAAGTTATTTTAACTGTTGCAGGATGGGAAGACTTTAGATAATGAATTAGAAGTAGTTGAGGGAATGAAGCTGGACAGGGGATATATATCTCCTTATTTCATCACCAACCAGAAAAATCAGAAATGCGTACGTTTGTTTCGCTTTCACCTATAAGTACATTGCCTGTTGATGTCTTTAGAGCAGTTGCATTAAAATCTGACCATAAAGATTGCGCGTGTCATGCTTTATACAATTAAGAACACCACTAATTTTTTTTACTTATTTGGCCTTGTTCCTTTGCTTGCAGGAATTAGATAATCCTTTCATTTTGATTCATGAAAAGAAAATATCTAGCTTAAATGCTATCGTTAAAGTTTTAGAGTTAGCTTTGAAGGTAAACAGTCATTTGGGTTTTCAACTAAAGTAGAAATGACCATTCATTCATTCTCTCTGGTACTAATCCAATATGTATCCCCTAATTTGAAATTCTGGATCTCTTGACAGAAACAAAGACCCCTTCTTATAGTTGCTGAAGATATAGAAAGTGAAGCCCTGGCAACTCTTATTCTAAATAAGCTTCGTGCTGGAATCAAGGTTAGGTTTGTTTCCATGACTCAACTATGTTCAATTATTTGACTCTTAGGTTCTGAATCTGGCTATTGTAATCTATATATGTATTACTACAGGTTTGCGCTATCAAAGACCCTGGTTTTGGAGAGAACAGGAAGGCTGGCCTTCATGATCTTGCTGCTCTTACTGGTGCGCAGGTAAGAGCTAATCAACCTCGTGATTGTTTTCTGTCCAATTGATGTGTTGCGTAGTATATTCAAATTTATTTTTTGTTATATTTTTGTGGTAGCTTATAACCGAAGAACTTGGCATGAGTCTTGAGGAGGTCGATCTTGATGTGCTTGGTTCATGCAAAAAGGTAAGCTGGTAAATTGCCAACCCCTATATTAGAGCCATGCGCTGTTTAGCCATGTTTTCGTTTTGTTGCAAGATCATCATAGGTTTGTCTAGTTTGTGTTATAACAACTAGTATAACAGCCAAGCCATTTTACATACGGATAATATTTGTATTATTAGATCGTGACTATACTTATGGCTTTTGTTTTCATGTATGCTGGAACTACTTTAGCTTTCTCACTCAAAACAATTTCCAAGTTATATTTTCTATATAATTAATGTGTACATATTATAGGTTACCATTTCCAAAGATGACAGTGTTATCCTTGATGGGGCTGGAGATAAGAAGTCAATTGAGGAAAGATGCGAACAGGTTTGTGTTTTTTCCTTTGGGGCAATAATAATCAGGGTGGATGTATGAACTGTTGGTCATATTGGTTGCTGTATACAGATTGGGAAGTGAATGTTAGCTACAGAAAATTCAAGGCTATTTAGATAACCGACTTGATTAATTTGGTTAAAAGTTTATTGCAGATAAGGTCTGCAGTTGAGTTGAGTACTTCTGATTATGACAAAGAGAAGTTGCAAGAAAGACTGGCAAAGCTTTCTGGTGGTGTTGCCGTTTTGAAGGTACAATCAATATTTATGTGTCTCGTTCTCTTGAATGATGTGTTGTCCCTTGTTTCAATTAGGCTGTACGAAACATTGTAGCGCATCCTCTAGTATGCTGTTAATAGGTCTTTTAAATGATGTACATAAAAATGGTGAACATTTGCTTTTTCCTTTGTAGATTGGAGGAGCTAGTGAAGCGGAAGTAGGTGAGAAGAAAGATAGAGTTACTGATGCATTGAATGCTACAAAGGCAGCTGTTGAAGAGGGTATTGTACCAGGTAATTCATTTTATTGACCTTGTTCTGTGATGTGCTTTAATAAGTTGTGAAACTAAATCTATAATTCTACGCTTGCAGGTGGTGGTGTTGCACTTCTTTATGCATCAAAAGGGTTGGACAAAGCTTCCCACTGCCAACTTTGATCAGAAGATTGGTGTTCAAATCATTCAGAATGCCCTCAAGGTCAGCCAACTTTCTGGTTAATATGAATATAGTTATATGTCTTGGTCAATGTGAGGCTATAAAAGAGCAAAACTCATTTTGTGATTGTGGTTGTTGATCAACTTGCAGACACCCGTGCACACAATTGCCTCCAATGCAGGAGTTGAAGGAGCTGTTGTTGTTGGTAAACTACTAGAACACGATAACCCTGATCTTGGTTATGATGCAGCCAAAGGTTAGCACTCACTCACAAACACACAAACCAGAACTTGTATTTCTATACAATTCATTGATGTCGCATTTATATGTGAATCCAGGTGAATATGTCGATATGCTTAAATCAGGAATAATTGACCCATTGAAGGTGATAAGAACAGCTCTGGTCGATGCTGCAAGGTAATTAATTGCTCCTGAGACTTTTTTTTCCCAATCCCAAGTTTTAATGTTGATACTGACGAGCAACATGATTACAATGCATCAGTGTGTCAGCTTTGATGACCACAACAGAAGCTGTTGTGGTTGAACTGCCAAAGGATGAGGAGGTTCCAATGGGAGGCGGCATGGGAGGAATGGATTATTAGGTGCCAAACACGCTGCCTCCGATTTCCCCCGAACACCAATTGTTGTAGTCCTAGGCATCCATGTATTCAATAGTGAGGGCAGAAAATTGTAGTGCGTAGGTGTTGAGGTTTCTCTCATTGTGATTGATTTCAGCAAGAAAGAAGTGGCATATGCGTGTTGGAACTCTAATAAAGCACCCAATACATGAAAAAAATGTTGGAACTCTAATAAAGCACCCAATATTTGAAAAAAAATATCATTCAAATTGATCGACCACCCTATACTTGATATTCGGTTTACACTTTTAGGTAAGTGGTCTTGTTCATCCATAATTTGATCCGGATTCAACTATTTGTACATATTTTTTATGATCTAGTTTAAACACCAACTTCACAATTGTCAAGACACAACTTCATATTCTTTTATATACAAAACAAAGCTCTGCCGTATAGGATCCATTTTCATGATTACTGTTTTGATACTGCACATGGCAAGTGCAGTTGACCCAGAAGAGAGTTTGGGGGCTTTCTGGTAAGGTTTTGCAATTGGAATTCTCAGAAGTTACATTGAGAGAATGTTGTAAAGATGAAGGAATGTTGACTATCAATAAATTTTACATTAGTCTGAAGCCTATGGAGATCTTTGTCCAATAGGTTATTACACTTGTCATTTTAATGGTACAACTTTTCGTATGTTATTGTTTGCTACTTGTTTTTTTTTTTATCAGCAAAGCAGTATTATAAAAGCACAACCTTTTTAGAGAATACAAAAAAGAAAACACCAAAGCCGAATGGACAAAGCCCGAAAATTATTTTCGGCCCAATAGAAATACCACGTGGTTAGACTCAACCACGAACCAAACACCAGAACAACAACAACAAAGAACATCCTTATGTCAAGAATCTTAGCTACCCAACAAAGGTGCAATCAATAGAAAGAGAGAGCATTCCTATGTAAAGAACCTCAATGAACAGTCTAATAATTAGATTTTACAACCATGAAGCACAAAACCAATAAACAGGGAAGGAGTCTAATACCCGGATTTGACTACCATGAAGCCAAAAAAAAAGGGTCTAAACACCCAGATTTTCCAACCATAAAGCTCTAAATAACTAGAAATCTGAAAACCCCTGATTTATCAAATTTGAAGCACAAAAGAACCTTCGGACAGTAAAATCCAAACCTAAATCGATTAGATAAAAAACAATATATCTCATCGAGATCAAAAACTCAACGAGTAATATGGACGTCGACACGCCGGCAGTCAACAATACTGAACGACAGAGATAAACCAGTGATCAAAAGCCACCAGAACACTTAAACCCTTGAACTAAATCCAGACGACCTCCAACAAGGACGAAAGACCAAAACAACACGTCAGGGCCAACACAACAGCCAACGAGCCCCCACCAACAAGAGACAGGGAAACATAGAGATCGAACTGAATCTAGAATAAGGGAAAGCGAACAACTTTGAACAAGAACGAAATAAGCCGGATAAGAGAGGGACCTTACCAAAGATCCAACCATGGACTGTCAAAATACTGCTACGCCACGAAACTGGTCGACCTCCTTACAGAACTTCCATGGTCTTGGGCACTCCGAACTAGCGCCGAAGATCACCGAGATGTGGCCAACACCAATAGCAGCCACACGAGATCGTCTTTACCAAATCCTCACGATTAATAAGCCAGAGCTATGAAGTGCGTCCCACTGTAGGACGAGCACGAGACGGCGTGACTCAACGGAGATCCGAGCTGACGAAGTAGCAGCCCGACCTTCAAGGGGACGAGTGTCACGCCCAAATCCAGTTTGACCGAACTTGAGACGTGATGGTAAAATAATAAAGCGGTTTGACAAGTAGAAAAGTCAATCTCATAAAATCTTTTATAAATCAATAA